>CM060846.1:32270000-32557500 GCA_030762175.1 Metallyticus violacea
A
This sequence comes from Metallyticus violacea, assembly GCA_030762175.1. Taxonomy (NCBI): domain Eukaryota; kingdom Metazoa; phylum Arthropoda; class Insecta; order Mantodea; family Metallyticidae; genus Metallyticus; species Metallyticus violacea. The sequence continues at coordinate 32,270,002 of CM060846.1, forward strand.
CAGTAATTTGAAAGCGACATCTCTCCGTTAATGTCGGCAAGTTTTTTATCTTATGAACATGCTGAAGAAAACCCCCATGATATGACCATGGAAAGGGACTCATGTTGATAATTCACAAAATTCAACAATAAATATTTACTATAATTTGTTGAACAATAAAATAATGTACATAACATAAGTAAAACAAGATTGAATTTGAATGATATGTGGAAAACAGCAATTTAATGTACACAATTGAGGAAATGTACAAAAGCAATAGTGTATTTGATCTTTACAATATTATTACAGCATTTAAATTGCAAGTTTTAAATAATTAAATCAAGTAATAAACTTTGAAACGTTTGGCCCATTCAACAGTTAATAGCGTTTAATTCTGACAGAAAATTACAAGAAAAACATTACAATAAAACTTTGCATTTTAAGATAACTGAAAACTTAAAGTCTTTCCTAATTTATCCTGGCTTAACATTTTAACCTAATAGTATTATATTCCTTGGAAAAAAAGTATTACAATATTTATCGTGAGTTAGGCTATTAAATAAATAAGCATTTTACAAATAAATCCATTTTTAATACATTACACCTGGGTCACTTGATGAACACAATGAAGTTAAGGATTGTTTGTTTGTTTTTTTTAAATTCGAAGTCAAAAAAGTACGTCCCACCCCCCTAAACAGAAGGTCCTTGCTGCGTCTTGTGGGAAGAGAAGGCAAGCAGTGTGCCCTTGATTGTGCAAATGTGTTTTGCACGTGCACAAAAGAATTCATAGTTCTGTTTTACATAGATTTTAAGAAAATTGCACCCAAAGTTAAAAATATGCAAGTTACAGCAAATGACAAAAAAGATAAGAGTGTGTGTTGTGTAATTGCATATGGCCGTATTTAAATTGTCATTTAAACAACTTAAATGACCCAAACAAACAAAAATTATTCATATTATGCATAAAACACAAAATTTTAAAGGGGATGTGGCAGCCAGACCGCCATATTAGATGTCCATTTAAATTCATTTAAATGCTGCAAGCACACAAAAATTATATATGGGCATAATCTCCAAACTATGTAGTTTCATATTACGCATGATTTTTGTCCCAAAATCTCATTCAAGTGTCCTTAATAGATAACGAGTAAATTATTAAAGTATTAACTCTCAATTTCACATCCGATCTCTGTTAATGCTATAATTTGTACTGAAAAAGTTTGCAGAGACGTGACAACGTTGTTTTCCTGAGCGAACTCTAATGCACCGCATTCTTCATAAGTATCATATAAACGTAACATAAATAAGCAGCTGAATAGCTGTAATCATAGTTGCAATAAAAAGGACATCAAGGCTTATCGCGTATCGAATATTGAAGGTGGCGCTGCACAGATACCGATTTCAATCGCTGCTCCTATTTAATCACTATTTACAAACTTTAATTTATAAAATGGCGTTTATATGGTCTTGGATTTTCAAATAGATACACATAAAATTCATTTTCAAACTTCTGAAGATCGATATATTGCATTCATTTTCAAATAAATGAATAACCCATAAAATATATTTATTACAGTAGCACTAATTAGTTAGAGAGTAAGTCTACACATTTAAATCAAACAATAGTCAGCCCCGTTCTAAATTTCCTTTACTCCAAGAATCATCGGAAGTACTTGGGTGTAGGTTGTTGTACGAAAATAAAAAAAAATGCTCATATTATCTTATGATCCATCGATAAGCAAATGGAAATTTTTCCGATTGCATCAGAATAGCAAACAGTGTATTTTTTCTTTAAAATTAAAGGAAGTTAAAATGTGTATTTTATGATATTTATAAGGCTAGACAACACTGAAATATTTACGTAAAGCATTCAAGAGACGTAAAGAAGTAAAAGCATTTCATAGAGAGTGTACTCCAAGCGGTAAAACGGATTTCCCCAGACTTTGTCGGTGATTTTACACGAATTACATCAATGACATTAACCTCTTGGTTAAATGAGCTTTACCCCTGGCGGAAATCACATTACAAGCTCATTGCGCCGGGAGATTGGATTAAAATGTTGGTCACTATCGCTGGCACGCACATCCCTGCGCGGGACAATTTAGGTCACTGAAATGAAGGTTAGGGTTCTTCGGCACATACATACGCACGCTCAGGTCTACATGCAACACGCTTCTCACATTTCTACATTACAAAAACCGCAATGTTACCACAAGTTCTCCTACTCCACTGTCAGCTGTCATTTTATATTAATTAGAATTAGAATTTTTTTTTATTTTTACTGGCCGAGGTAGGGATAAAATGTTTTCTTCCGCTCAACCAGTTTTAAAAAAATGCAGACATTGATACAGAATCAGGCCATGGCCATTTTCGTTGCTAAATCTCGTACAATAATCGAATTATGTGCAACCAATTAATGTACGATAAGAAAAGTTACAAAATATTTAACCCAAAATAAATTTAGCTAACAAAATAAAGAGGTTAGTTGTATGTTTAATATAAGAAAATAAATGAGGTTAATCAAACATATACAGCTATATCGAAAAGTAAACTGTAAAATATTAGGAATTAAATTCGTTATATGTATAAAAATAAGACCAAATGTGCTGTGTAATTATTTGTATAAATATAAAGTAAATTAAGTAAAGAAATGTATACTCATGAACATGAATTTACAAGGCAGCAATCGATCTATTAAACAACATTTATCGATATTCCTCTAATTTATGAACCCCTGATTCCACTCTATAGCAAGTGTAACAAAGACTGTGAAGCTGTCTCTGCCCCCCCCCCATCGATTACGGAGTAATTGAGATAATTAATATTTGTAATTTTAAATCAACGATTCTGTGATTTCTTACAGGTATGTTGTGCATTCTGTATATAAGAGAAGTCGATGATCAAATTCATGCATGTAGAATTAAGTTTGTATGGGGTTTAAGACTAGGCATAATGTCTATAATGTGTAATCTCATTAATATTTTTAAAAAATATTGTGTATTATAGTACAGGGGAAAGAAGGATTTGAGTCTCACTCTGAACATGGCAAGGTAATGGTTGGAAATGTCAGACAATGCAAGTTAATCCCTTTTGGTATTCAGAAAACGAAAAATGTTCGCCCTTCTGACGTAGAAGCCAGTCACTTTTCGCTAGGATGCGCTACAGGTGTGCATTCACAGGTCATTGACATAACGTGTAAAATTTGTTTAAAATGAGCTGATTGACGAATGACGTAACGTTGCTCTGCCAAAACTTGTCCAGAGAATAGGAATGGATTTCAATAATATCAGCATTGACCTATGAGAATGGTTAACACAAAACTGGAGGGAATATCTCGCGTCACTTTTAGGGGAGAGCGTTCAGTTCTTCTTGGGCATATAAAAAATAGAGTATGTCTCAAAAGTGGGCAGTCTCAGATTTCTCCGGGCCATGATAGTGCTGCTGCGTCCCCCTGGAAGTTAGAGGAAGAACATCCTAAGTCCGAGGTGCTAGCTACGGCATCGATGGGTTTCTACAATCAATCAGCACGAGAGCTACGTATATTGCACACACTTGCTGCATCAAATATCATTGCAGCAGCACTTACTTTATATTAGGCACCATTTGCTGAACGCAACCAGATTTACGTGTTTGAGAAGCTTACTTTGCCAGTGATCCTGCGTGAGACGGGAGTTCACCTGGCTACTTAAATTTGAGATAATAAAGCAATATCGGCAAATAAATGACACTGTGTTATTTCTAGTCGCCCTTCCACGTCAAAATCCCAATCGCTCAGTCCCGGCTAGCTTACAACAACCAAAATTCAGCGGAAAGCCCTCGAGAGAGTCTTGTGGAAGAAGAGTTGGTGGTTTGCTGCAGCTGTGACGAAATCTAGGGTCGGCGGGCTTAAATTGATTAACACAGCTACCATACAGCCCAAATTCATTCCCCACCTATAAATAATCTTCAATCTGGTGCCGAATTGTGGGGCATGATATAACAAATGTCACCACAGAAGGCTTTTATCGTAGTCTCCCCCACATATTAATTTAAACTGTGTATGACAAGAATGCAAAAGTATTTCGTTGCAAAGTATAATGAGCATTTACTTCTTATTAGACCTGGCACATAAATGGAGGAGCATCGTTTCAAAACGTATTAAGTGCACGATTGCAAACTTTTCAGAAATGAAGAAAAACATTTTACTTCGCAACCATAAAATATTGAAAATCAAAAAGTCAAATGTTAGCTATTGAGATTATGTTTTATAAACACTGAATATTGAAATTTTAGATAAGCATTCATAGATACGATTGGAGGTAGCAGAGATGAATGTTTGAGGTCCGTGGAAGGTTATACTTTAATGTATAATCAAATAAACTAAAATGTTCTTCAAGAATTTAGAATATTTAAACTCTGCATAAAATTTAAGCATATAAGAGAAAGTGGTATCGTCATTTTTGTAGGATGGGTAAAGCAATGAACGAACAGCTTCAGAGAGTTGGAGTAACTTTTGATCCGTGATAGCGGGCGGTCCAGTAGGAGGAAGCAGGTAGAGCGCCAAGTAAACAGCAGCCCGTCCGCTTTCTGGGATCAAGCGTGACTAGAACTCTATAAAAATCCCAGTCGGAACTGATCTAAACTTTGTTGAATGAACATCGAAATAGGTTCGTAAATAAGCAATGTAAATATGATTTGAAAATACGCTTTTGTTTACAAAGAAATGTCTGACATTCAATTTATGTTTCATGGAGAGGGTTGGCTCAGGCGGTAACACTGGGGACTCATATTCGGGAGGTCCCAGGTTCAAATCCTTTGGCCGGCTGACCAGATTAAGTTTTCCATGGTTGTCATCAGTCCATTTTCAGAAAAGGCGAATGCCACGTTACATATTTCTCTGTCATGGATTCACTTTCTATTTTCTCATTCCATCTCTATGTATTTGTCTGTGTCTTTCTGTGTTTGTGGTGTCTTCAAGGCGGCCCTTATATTGGACTGACCACCTACTGAAACACTCTCTCAGTGTGTTTGTGTGTCCAGAGGTAATAAGCTGCCTAATACACGACTTACTCGATCATTAGTTTGTAAGTCCTAATATCAGAGGATAATAAACAGTTAAAGAGGAATAAGATTTATGTTTATAAAAGAATATAACAGTAATATATGTAATTAATGTCATAAATAGGCACAGTTATTAATTAAAATTATAGCAAAGCATGATTGCCCAATTTTTTCAATAATGACTTTGAAATAATGCTTAGCAGACCACCACAGGTGGCCGAGGTCGTTAAGGCGCGGACTCGTGAGCGGGACGTCTGGGGCTCGATTCCCATCAGGACCGTCCTCTCTAACTAAGGTTTGTTCCAAGTTTTCCTCATTCCTCAAAAATGGTCGGGGAGGTATCCTAAACTTAGGCCTGGAACGCTTCCTTCCTTAAAAAAAAATCCTTTCCCAGTTTATCATTTCATCTCATGTATCAAGAGTGTCCATCGCCTCTGTTGCCTCTAGCAAAAACGGACGTCAAACACCATTTCATTCATTACTTCATTTGTTTTCTTCCTTAAAAATACAAATCCTTTCCCAATGTATCATTTCATCTCGTGTATCATCAGTGTTCACCGCCTGTGGTGCCTCAGTAGTTAAAACGGACGTTAAACACCATTCAAAAAATAATATTTAGCTGAAACTATGATTTTAAAATGTAAAATAAAAGTTAAACACTAGAACGGCAACATTTTAGTTTTTAGACTTAATTTCAAGCACTCTATCATTGTTCAGAACTGAATTATGCATTTTAAATTTTTCTGTCTCTTGTCATTTATTTCCATATCTAGTCGTGAGTATATTATTGATATCAACCTTCTTTGTATCTGGTAGTTCTTTCAATTTATCGTTGACGCGAGTTTGATTAACTTTGCCAATCCTTGTTTCTCGCTTTATTAACGCTGTGATTTTTGAGGGGGGGGGGCATATTGCCTCAATCTTAACTATGACAAGAGGTCTCTTATCTACTTGACTCTCTTCAAAATTACCCTATTCGTATCTTTTATTTCAATAAACTTCTTGCGATTAGGTTATACTCTCTTATGAGTCAGTCCTTGCCAAGTGATTTTACTTTCCCAATGCCTGGTAAACTTCTCTGGCATTCTTCAGGGCGAGATGTTGAGTACTAAGGAGTCGTTAGCAGAGTGGCCCTTACATATGATCGAGCTACGCAGAGTAATCAATAGGGAAGGTAAATACTATGCCCCCACTTTTGCTTTTGCAGATTTAATGTTTATACCGTAGGAAGTAATGACAGTGAAAAGCTACTTAATGTAAAATTCTATAGACAACTCAGCACGTTTCCTGCCGCAAAAATTAACTTCAGATTCCTTGATGTCGGACTGCAATACAGTTGTAGTTTCGTGGAAAAATTTTAACAGCTCTCACCCTAACAATTTTGTACTTGTGGAAGTCGTGAAACAAATAGTGTCTGCTTTAAGACAGGGAGCAGCGACTCACCCAGAAGTTTCTTCCAAAGTCATTTCTTGGTAATGCAAAAGTCATACGAGGAATCTGAACTATTGAAAACAGTTGGTTTGACTATATGAAACGAAAGTCTTATCAATGGATAAACATTGCCAAACTAAAAAATTGGCAAAGGAAATTATTTGCTATCAAACAAATATAACAACTAGGGATAATTTGTTTTTAAAAAATATAACTAACAGAATTAAACTAAAATAAAAAATTTAAAAATAAACGAACTAATCAGAAACGGTCATAGAAAGACAAAAAAATCTCAACTTTTAAACAGTCGACTATCTTTAGTCCCAAGTCTCCAGTCCAGATAAAAGTATGAGGGAAAGTTGCGAAATATTTTAATTTTCTTAAGAAGGAAAATAAAGGTGGCGATCGTTATTGTCTGTCAGAAAATGCCGGCCCGTCATTTCTAAAGTATGAGGAAAAAATAATGTTCTACTCTGATATTGAAATATATTGAAGATGAGACCAGAAAATAATTTTGGGGGAAAACGGATGTTCATCTGCTGTTACTTCAAATTGTCGAGAAGGCTGTGAGAAGTATGGATAAAGATAAAAATAAATGTTTGAAACATTGAGTGAATTGAGGTAAGCATATAAAGAAAAAAAAATTTTTGGATATGCCATAACAACAGTTCTAACAGTTTTACAGCAAAATTGATCTAGAAAAGTTAGATAGGGCGTTCTTAATTTTTTTGTCTAAAACTCAAATTTAATTTGAACCCAAATTTGATTTCACCAACATGAACTATCTGGTACTTGAAGAGGGCTATTTTTTTTTCTCTCTAAAGAAGAAGAGGTTTAATTATCAGTGACATCCAGAGTGCCGTAGAATGTTTAAACATGCAACTAGTTTTGTACATGGCCAATCTGAATGAGTTTACAGAAGCAAATTATTTCATTAGTGACATTCAAAGATTATGCTGCAGATAAAAAATGGGTAGACAAATTTAAGCACGCTATAAACACAAGACGTTGTTGTTGTTATTATTATTAATATTATTAATGTTATTATTATTATTATTATTATTATTATTATTATTAAGCACGATTTTAGGTATTCCATGCTCCAATGCTATTCCAGAAACCTTTTACTTTGATGTCATTTCATTGGAGTGACGCTAGAAATCAGTGCAAAGTGGCATTCATAAAATCTGAACTTTTAAAGTGAAAGTAAACTGTAAATATGATTGCATTCAGTTTTATGAATACGTAAAAGACTAAAGATTGTGCCAAATACTGCAAGCAGTTTCCATAGTTATTACTGGAAAAAGAAGGAATAATATTTGCCTATGATTACATTTAAGTTTAATTTTTCTTTAGTAATTAGTTATTGTAATCAATTATAATTACTGTATTTTACCATTACTAACCTCTTTATGTTTGTTTCATTGAACGCTATTTTAAAATGTTTGCTTTGCGTTTGTTTGATAAAATAAGCGTAACACACGATATTATATATAATATAGGTACTATAAATATATATATTTGAACTCTGAAATTGTCCCGGGTTAGGCTTCAAAATGTGATTACTCTTATGTCTTCATTTGTCCATGAGATTTTAACACAAAACTAAAGCGCCAGGCATTAAAAACCGCTAAATACTTACACCATCTTATAATTTTTCAAAGGAATCGTAGGATAGGAACGCGTCCAGTAACCCAAGTAAGGGATGTGTTCTGTTCGTTCAATGTTTGAATGATATACCACATTTGTTAACAATGTTTTTCCGCACCATAGGAGATATTCCCTGGGTGTAAGAAATTTATTGCCTCGTTTACTTCACTGCAGAGGGAGTCACTTCAGCCTCCTGGTGTATTCTTACTAACAAGCAGTTCTGTTATTCTGTTAGCGGAATAAAGCTTTCAAATTTTCCTCTACGCGGTAATAGTATTACATCTTTTAAACAAATTTGGTTCTTGCTTTTCGAGGATTGCATTTGCACATTACCAGGAATCGTAGCAAAAAGAAATTGCTGAAGTTGTAAAAATGTGATAACTATCAAAATATGTACTTTATTAAGCATACCTTTTATTTCATCGCATTACTGATTTCACCTGGCTTGTCAGAAAAGAGACACAAAACTACAACTAACACAGGTTATCAGTTATTCATAAAGCTTGAAACCTAAACGTTACTAATGGAAAGATAATTAAATTTTTATAACTTTATTTTGATTGAATTAAAGTGATTTAAGTATTTAAATAGACTTTTTGGAACTTATGACCAATAATATATATATATAAAACGTGGAAGGTAATTATTTTTTCCAAACGTTAACAAGGCGGTTTTATCCAATACGTCCAATATGCTTGTTAAAGTTTTGATAGAAAATACCGTTAGCGGAAAAGAATTAGTTTACGGCAAATATTTGGAGTGATGTAGTGTATTAATGGCTCTGAGTAAATGACTGATTATTGTAGAAATGTATGTGTGATATTTATGTTAGCAACGTAATTTTATCTTTTAATCTTAAATCCAAGATTGTAGCACAATTTTTAAATTAAAGTGTTACAAAACATAACTGCTAAACTTTTCCTTTGAACGCTGTGAACTTCTTGTGGCGTGTGTCCAGCACGTGTAGTGCAGAAAGGTAGCAGGTAAAGTATACGATAGTGACGTAATGCGACGATCGTTATGTTTAAACATTACCTTAGTGATCAACATTCTAGGTTTAATTATTTCCAAAACAAACAGAATTTCAGAAAGGCAATGCTATTTTTAGGAAAAAGATTTAAAAAATGGTAATCATCTCATTAAGGCATATTAGTAAATTTAGTTTGGTGCATCAAGAACTAGAGAAGCAGAAATAGATAAAACACTTAAATAGTTGCACAATTTCCTACAACTCGTTTTTGATTTCATTTATTTATGGACGCTCTTGAACATCCCAGGTCATCGGCGTGCCATTCAAATCAGGGCCAAAGACGTCCGGTTAATTTTGCTCCGAGGCCTCTTCTTTCAGGTTTGAGGTTCTTTATTGTGCCAAAATGTGCGGCACGGGACCCTCGGCATTAATTCCCTTCCGAAGTAATCCATACTTAGGATTTTTAAGCCCGAAAAAATCCGTCGACCTTGGCCGGGATTGAACCCGACATCTTGGGCTTGAGGCAAGTATGGTTACCACTGCACCACCAGTACCGGCTCGAACAGCTCGTGTTCTGCCTTTTGAAGAAGTATTTGTGTCTATTAAAGTATTTTATATATTTATGATTATATATAGCAGAAATAGTTCAAACACACACACACACGAATATATATGTGTGTGTGCGTGCGTGCGTGCGTGCGTGTGTGTGTGTGGTGAGTCTTCTCATCCTGCTGATGTCGGTCCTGGTGGTGTAGTGGTTACCATACTTGCCTCCTAAACCCAAGATCGCGGGTTCCAGCCCGGCCAGAACCGATTGGATCTTTTCGGGCGTAAAAATCCTATGTATGGCTTCCTTCGGAAAGGAAATAAAGCCGTGGGTCCCGTGTCGTACATTTACGGGGCACGCAAAAGAACCTGAAGCCTGAGAGAGAGGCCTCTGAGCAAAATTTGTCAGCCGTTTCACGCTCTGAGTTGAATTGGACGCTGATGACCTGAGATGTTAAAGAGCGTCCATAAATAAATCAATCAAAAAAATCCTGCTGATTGGTAAATAGGCAAACCTGCATTTTACAGTTGATGGGAGGTGCTCTCAAGCGACCCACCCCATACCGGACCGTCCTATAAGGGAGTTTAAATTCATCTACTGTGCAAACTAGTCCCATTTTTTTTGTCTTTCTTTTATATCTACAAAGAGTAAACTATTATTCCGTGCCTTATCACTTGTTATTTCACATTATGCAAAGTTATTCGCGTTTTCTTATTATGTTCAATAAAGAAAATTCTTATAGTAATTTGTGATTTAATTGAAATGTATATAATTAGAATTTTTACACTAACAAATATCACAGAATAAGAATTAATACTCTCTTCCTTGCCAGAAAACAAAACAAAAATGATATACTTTCTTGGGCCAAAATTTGAACCCCGGGCGTTCTTCGCTAAAGCCCAACGCGTGCACAGTGCAACAATAATCAGAATATGCCGATAGGCACATAGCAGTTAAATCGGCCAAAATCAATACGACGCAAGGGACAATATATATGGGATAGTCAGTAAAACGACGGGACTGTATAACTTCCCAATGCGCAGTATGAAAAGACTCATTCGGTATGTGGGTAGTTTGTCTTTTATCTTTGAATAATACAAGCGGTTCCAAATATAGCGATATTTATTACTATTTAAGTGTTTTATTTACTTCTGCATTTCTAGTGCTTATTATTTTTTAGCTACATTGCTCCAAGAATTAACGTTTTTCATTTTTAGTGTGTGTGTGTGTGTGTGGGTGTGTGGGTGCGTGGGTGCGTGGGTGCGTGGGTGCGTGCGTGCGTGTGTGTGTGTGTGTGTGTGGTTTACAGAGGGTACCAAAAATGTATGCACACTTCAAACAAAGAAAAAACTGTGTTAACATAACAAAATTGAATTCACACAAACAGAAAATGATGAGCACTAATCATCTTAGACATTTGCAGTTACTACAGTTGCTCAAAATGCCCACCATCGGCGTCGATACACTTCTGAGTACGGTGAACTACTGATTGAGTTTACGAAAGTGTCCTCGGCGCTTACAACATATGCCGTTTCAATTTCTTCCCGAAGTGCTACCAGTGTAGCTGGTTTTCTACGGTATATAACATCCTTAAGAGTTCCCCATAGGTAGAAGTTCAACTGAGTTAGATCCGGAGAACGCGGTGGAAACTCAATCGGACCTCTTCGTCCTATCCAGTGCCTTGGAAGATTGTCATCAAGGTACACACGCACATCTAGGTACACCATCCTGCTGGAAGTAAAATTCCTCATTTCCATAGAGTGTATGAATGGTGGGTAAGACGAATGTGAGTATCATGTTCAGGTACACTGGCCCTGTTACTGTTCCTTCAAAAAAGAATGGTCCAATTAGAGCCCTATATGACAACCCATACCAAATATTAATTCCAGGTAAATTAACAGCCTGTTCCAAAATGGCATGTAGATTGTTTGCACACCAGTAGACACAGTCATGCCGGTTAACAGTTCCGTTCAACTTAAATTGTGTCTCATCGGACCAAACAATTTTTCCTACGAAGGCCTCATCCTTTTGCACCATCGATCGAATGCGTGCAATTGTGACTCGCGTTGGCGGTTCTGTTCTGTACACATGTCCCCATTGCCTTTGAACTTCAACAACATTCTCAGTTTTCCATTACCACTTCAAAATTGCTTTCCGCTCTTCAAGCGTTCATCTTGACTCCATTTTGTTACAGCAACGATAGCATAACGTAATGTGTGTCGTATCTGTTTACAGAACATCATACGTAATCTTGGCTTCATTTGTTCGTTGTTGATGTACGATAATCTTGACTTCATTTGTTCATTGTTGATTTACCTGTCACGTAGCAACGCTATCATATGTATGTGAGTCACATCTGTTTACAGAACATCATACTACATATTACTGTTGTTTTTGGTCCAACTTTGAAATATATTAAATAGATATCTACTGTGAAAGATGGTATACATTTTTTGGTATCCTCGACCATGAACGAAACCGAACGAAGATAAAAGTAGTATAGCTTATATTTCGACTAGTCGGAAATTGTGTTTCGAACTTCCAAACACATCTATAAATATATATTTAGCTTAACAAATCGTAAACCTTTGGTTATCAGGTAAGTTAATATGTGACGCAGAAAAAATTCGTCGCAAGTAACATAAACAAACTGCAGGTGGTATTTGGGAAGTGTGTCACGTGTAATAAAAACAAAAGGTCGCTCTGTTATCTGTTATTGTATTTCATCAAATAATCTGACAATATCGCTCTTGATTTTACGTAAATGGATAGTAGAGGTAATGACTTCACAAACAAATAGTTACTTACTACGCATGGACAGTGCTGACCTGACGTTCATCATGGACACAGCAAAACATATGACGCCATAACAACTCGTATGTCTATGTCTTGTATTTAAAAGTATTGTTTTTCAGAAACAGCTAATTGCAAAGAATATCCCCGTTGTTTTGAAGCTTTTATAAGCAATATGGAACATTATAACAATGTGAAATGACAAACATCATTTTGGCTTATGGAAGAACTGGAGGGACAACTATGTGGGATTGTTGTGTTTATGAAAAACAATTTCCTAATCGCCCTAATCCTCATCATGCGAATTTCATATCATTAGAGTGGCGTCAAAGGGAATCTAGCAGCTTTAGACCAAAGCTGTATGACACAGAACTTAGCAGGTCTTCATAGAACTGTGCCTTTTGAAGAACGATTTCTTGAAAGCATTGCCAAAGCATCTCGAATTAGTACGCGCCGTATATGAAATGAATGTCGAGCACCTTGCTGTGTGAGGGTTGTATATGAACAGCAACTGAATCTTCACCGTCCGTACAATGTTTAGGCTCTTACACCAACTGGCTATCCCTGAAGGACAGACATTTTTCAATGGTTGCTACAAAATTATGATGTCAACTCCCATTTTACTAATTCAATTATATTCACAAATGAAGTAAAACTAATTAGAGATGGACTAACTCTAGTGTGCTATGACCTTTGCTGATCTGAAGAAAATGCTTGGATTTCCGTTGAGAGACGACACAGATTTGATTTGGTATAAATGTTTGTCGAAGTAAACTGCGATTTGTTTCATAGGACATACATATTACCCGGAAATCTGAATGGGCCGAAGTATGACTCTCTCTATAGAACTGTTGAAATTAAATTCTTTAGATATAATGCAAAACATGAAGCATCAACATGAGAGCGCCTCTGCACACTTTTTCCTATAGTTCGTGGGCATTTGGATGTGGTTTTTCGAAACAGAGAATTGGAAAAACCAATCTTATCCTAACCTATCCCCTGGCAACGTCGATCTCCAGATTAGAGACTACTTTCTGTATGAACACTTGAAATCATTGGTGTATGAAATGCTCGCAAAAGAGGAGCTAAATTCATGGGAGGAAGTGAGTACAAGCTCAGCCGTTGTGCATCGAGCGCATTGCAAATATATATTTGATTAGAAACAGTAGGTCAACAGAATTAACATTTTCTTTACGTTATCTTTAAGTTTCTAATATTTATTATAAATATCAATAGGCCATGTATTTTACAATATGAGATAATTTACCCTCATTAAAATGAAATAAAATAAATCTTTAGTCCAAATTACAAAAACGGCATTGCTGTTTTTGTTTAATTTTATGTACAATAGCTTTTTAGTTCTGCTAATAGTATGATTGCCCCCGTTATCTTCCTTAATTTTTCTCCTGTCTTTAATAACACTGTCATTTACTGGTGACTTCCTTAAAAGTGTTGCATGAGCTGCTTTATACTACAATATACAGCCGTACTATCACTAGTTTATTTTCATGCTAAAGGGGGCCTTTTTGTGCATTTGCTTTAAGACAAATACAATTTTTATTTCATTATGTACCGCATCATACCATGTAAACATAGTTGTAGAGAAAGACTGTAACAAAGGATTAAAGCGTTAATGAATCCATGTTCATATAATATATTTTCATCGGGAGGAATATGCCCCAAAGTTTTATATACATTTTTGTTACGCCCTGTATATGTGCGCATACATACTTAAAAAGAAAACTAAAGACAACTCATAGTATTGACGGCTGAACGGATAGGACTAGCTTAACATTTTTTCTTTTGTTTTGAGGTCTCCGGACAAAATTACCGGACTTTTCACGTGCATCATTAGATGGTACTTGAAGAGATGGGCTGACCGCCTATCCTTCTGACATCTGTAGGCACTAAATGTAACTAAATTTTAAAAAAGTGGTTCAATGGTTCATCAGAGCCCGGAAAAGGCCTTAGGACTTTTTCCTGTAGGTTTATGATGATTTATCTATTTTTAGAGATACTAAACGTGCACTTTCAAAGAAGGTGTTATAAATGGAGGCAAAATACATTCTATTATTTTAGCTTAATCCATTCATTTTTAATTCTGTGATAGTATGGTGACTTACAGGCCTTCAGCAGGCCAGCGTGACTTGCTCCCGAATGTCGACTATCGGAATAATTCTCTTGCTTGAAGCGAGACTCAAACAAACGGATGCCATAATAAGTATAGCATGGGACATCCATTGATGATTTTTTTCCTGGAATTGATATTAGGTTAATCCAGCTGCTTATATATGATATGCGGGGAATGGGGTGCATCAGTTCGTTCAGAAAAACAACGTTGTCACATCTCTGCAATTTCTTTCAGTGCATCTTTAGTGCTAACATAGATCTGTTGTGAAAATCAAAGTAAACAATTATTCGTTTATTCTTTATTTATTAATGTACCTTCAGATGTTCTTGATAATATGAAAAACAGAAAACATACATAGTTTCTGCTAAATTTTTATGTAAGAAAGTAACAGTGGCATGCTGGGGAATTTTTCGTGGTAGTCTGTTACAATTTTGACGAAAGCGATAACACTAAACACTCGGAATAGATCAACAATTATTTAACTTTTGCGATCATGTACCTACATCTTTAGCATTCCCATTTCCTCTTTACCCTACAAAATATTAATGCTTCAATCTATTTTTCTTCGACAGGTCAACTTTACCAAGTGGCAGAAGAATTTTATAACACAAAGTTAGCCATTAAGGTGCTGCATGAAGAAGAGTCAGCAAACGGGGCCAAGAAAATAATGGTGAAGTTCCGCCTAGATTTCGACAATCGAGAATACATGGAGAATCGTTTCCAGAAGCAATCGCATTTCGAGAGTCTTGCACTGCCTTCTATACCCTGTTCATTTCTTCTAGATCTCTTCCCTTTTGGTCTTGTGTTGGATCATGACATGAGAATAATTTTAGCTGGTGAAAAGCTTCTTCAAGTTATCCCTGGTCCATTAGTTGGGAAACCGGTCACAGATAACTTCAAACTTCGCCGCCCCAAAGGAATAGCCTTCACTTTAAATAACGTGAGTTTTTTTTTACACTAATGTGTGAAGTTTTATAAAATATAAAGGCTTGAAACATAGTTTTAGAGATACCAAATATTTGCTTTTGAATGCATATACAGAATTTTTAAACATAACACATAAACCCAATTAAAATAAAAGAACACTTTGTTTTTGAAACAAAACATTGGAGTACATAAATTATTATATTTTGTAAGGATTTTTAATGAAAGCATACTTTTTATGTTCATTGTGTGATCTATGACGACATAAACAATATATTAAAATTGCGTTCTATTATTTGTTGCCAAGAAACACTACACTTGTTTATCAAATGCATAAGTTAGATTGGCAACAAACTACAGAGTGATTTATAAGAACTAACACATTTCTTTATTTATTTATTTCAAAACGAATGATACTAACCACAACTAATTATTCCTCAAATGTAGAGTATCTTTGGAAGATTATTAACATTTACGGAAAATATTGAAAATGTTCTCCCCTATCCTGCATAAAGCATAACACAACATTCGACGTTACAAGCTGGATCAATGCAGCACTATGCAATCTGGCGAGCTGCTGGAGGAACTTCTTGCTGCTAGTCTCCGTGCTCGAGTGCCGGCGGAGAGAGCCGAAGGTAGTGTAATGCAGCTATTAGCTAGATAATAACACTTCAGAATCAACAGCGTAATAGCCTAGGCGGTTAGAGCACGTGAACGCAGCTATTAGCTACATAATAACACTTCATAATCAACATTAGCTAGATGATAACGCTTCAGAATCAACAGCGCAATAGACTAGGTGGTTGGAGTACTGTGATGCACTTACGAAGATAAATAAAGGTTCAAATACCCTAACCTCATGCTTTTTTTTTTCTGCTGGAGTTACATGAGATTTGCAACAATTACAATGATTTACTCGCTAAACGACTGGGTCCACCAGTTTCTAGGATTTGCCCGAGGTTGGCCGACAGATTAGGCTAGTGTGTGTATATATGAATTATTTGCGAATTGGAATAAGAGCACACTTCCCACCGTTAGAATATTTCACCCGCTTAATAGTGCAGACTAGCAGCAAGAGATTTCTTTCTCGAGCAGAGCAAGAGATTCCTTCAGCAGCAAGAACAGCTCGATTCGTGCTGCATTGATCCAGCTTGTAACGTAGAGTTAACATAACATGTAGCTCATTGTCCAAAAGCCAGGCATATTGTCCATCACACGGTTCACAGGAGAAGCATGGTTCCATTTATGCGGCTATGTGAACTCTCAGAACTCCAGCTATTCATGAAGCATCTATGCACCAAGTTACAGTCGGGGTTTGGTGTACAATATGCGTACAGAGAATACTGGGACAATTATTTATTTTTATTTACCAGACTGAGTATCGGATTTTAATGGAGTTTGTTGAGCAACTGGACGATGTAGAACTAGGTCATGGATGTTTTCAACAAGATGGCCCTACATGCCATACCAATCCATGGCGCTAATTGAAAGTTGACGACCAAGAACCTCCAAGAACCTGTGGCCACCGAAAGCTCTTGACTTGACAACATCTGACTTCTCCCTATGGGGTTACTTAAGAGACAAAGTTTACGCCAACACGTGCCCAGACATTGGACGATCTGAAGCATAACATTACACAGGTAATTAATAGTACTGACAACACAGTCCTCCAACGAGCGACTAGTAAATTGAACGACGTGCTCAGTTTAGCCTTAGGCAGGAGGGATAAAATTTTCAACATTTTCCCGAGATATAATGTCCCAAATATACTGTAGGTTTGAGATGTAATAAGTTGTGGCTAGCATCATTCGTTTTGAAATAAATAAGGAAGTGCGTTAGTTCTAAATAAATAGCTCTGTACTCAATTGAGTAGTTTAATATTCATTTTTAAGAAGGTAAATTTATTTTAATATAGCATAAAAAGAACTTGTCACAGATTAGCACGCTGATAATGCTGGTAGATGACAGAAAGCATACAAAATGGAATTAGATAAATATAACCAAGAGACAGTTTGCTGTCCCTTGAACACTGGACATACTTCGACACCTCAGTTTTGCTCATGGCAGTCCGTTTGTGCCTACGCCTCCATTGGGGCATCCCGAGAAGAAGGAATTAGTTGAAGGACGCATTGTGTAGCTAGGATCCACGGGTGGCGACTGCGCTGACGCAGATGGGATCTCGAACGTGTTTCCCCGAGTTGTACGAGGCCCTCGGAAGGCTCCATTCCAAACACAGGAGCGGAAATCTTTATAAATCGCAAGCTACCATCACCCCACATCTTTGCTCTGGAAATTTCGACCGGATATGAAGTGGAAGGGAGGAAAATTCCTGGAATATCCATCCCAAAATTCCCTTAAGTGATCAGCGAAATTACGAAAACCCAAAGTTTCTGATGGCCGGCCCAACTTGAATCGAACCCGGGACCGGTCTGCTGTCCCCTAGATGTTGCCAGAGTGTGAGAAACACTTCGACATCTAATAAAGTATACATTTAATGCTTACACTCAGAGATATTAGTTTATTCGTTGACATATTTTTCATAAACATATTCAGAGAATTACTAAATGTATTTCATTAATTAATTACGACCTTCTGTGGATATAATTTTTCCATTCAGATGATATAAAAAATAAAAATTATCAATTTAAAAAGTTGTTGATGATGTCATAACATCCACAGCAACATCATTAATATGTCCCATTTTTATTTAATAAAATCCTTTCAAATGATAACAGCCGAGATGTTCCAGCGTTTTCCAAAAAAATAACTTCTGATTTAATTGTAATATTAAAAAAACTATGTATGTATATGAATAGTATTTGTTTACAATTGCTCATAGAGGACGGTAATTAAACCTAGAACAAATGGGGGAACTGCTTCAAAATTTTCAAAACGCTGCACTTCCGTCACCAGTCTGAACACAAGTTCCCAGACTATTCACCATATTTCACCCACTTCTATTCAATATGGGATTATTTAGAGGAGCCATTGCTTTGATTATACTCTTTCAAATATAGTTTAAAGATTTTCACAGCATAGGTCTCGGGTTTTGTTGCAGTTTGACCGATATCTGAAATTTTGCTTTGTTCAGCTTCCCAGGATTACAAAAAGTTAACTCATCAAAGAACATCTTGCAAGAAAGATGTATGGGTTTTATTTTCTATTCCAGTAGCCTCTTTGTGTATTTTGGTCTTTAATTCAATTTAGGAATAAAAATTCGTTATTTTAAGTAATAGATAATACAATCTGTACCTTTTCCTTGCGCCTGTACCCCTGAAAAGTAATTTGCATAACAATGAATTCAGTAAGACGATAAAAGTAACGCCAAATGATTGTGACTCAATAATTTTACATTGAGATGAAAATAAAGTAAAATTTTGTGCTTATCAGTATTTTATGTCTATAATATTAATTTCCAGAAAACATGTCCATAATTCTAGTTAAAGTGTGGCCAGACATCGTTTTCATTTTATCTCAAATGGATGAAGTTACCAGATTTGCCAACAGAATGTAATAAAACAACGGCTAACGGTTTTTTTTTTTTTTTTTTTTTTTGAGTAGTGTTTAACGCCCGTTTTCACTACTGAGGCACCACAGGCGGTGGACACTGATGATACATGAGATGAAATGATAAATTGGGAAAGGATATTTTTTTTTTTAAGGAAGGAAGCTTTCCAGGCCTAAGTTTAGGTACCTCCCCGGCATTTGCCAGTTATGAAGACTGAGGAAAACCTGGAAAAAACCCCAGTCAGGGAGGATGGTCCTGGCGGGATTCGAACCGCAGACCTCCCGCTCACGAGTCCGTGCCTTAACGACCTCGGCCACCCGTGGCGGTTACGGTTTTTGTGAAGTTACGGCTTGATGTATATATAAAGCAACATATTAACGTGTGTTCCCTAAGCTACCTGTCGATCTTGGCAACATTTTGTACTGTTAGCCTAAAGGCACATCTCATACTTTACTATCTCTGATTTCGTTCCCTAAGGGGTGAGTATATAGTGAAAAGGTAGAAAATCCTATCCCCTTATCTTAATAAAACTTGATATCTAGCACGTGATACATGAACATGCCATTATCTT
Organism: Metallyticus violacea; assembly: GCA_030762175.1. Taxonomy (NCBI): domain Eukaryota; kingdom Metazoa; phylum Arthropoda; class Insecta; order Mantodea; family Metallyticidae; genus Metallyticus; species Metallyticus violacea. The sequence goes on from CM060846.1 coordinate 32,289,546, forward strand.
TTCTTTCTTTCTTTCTTTCTTTCTTTCTTTCTTTCTTTTTTTTTTTTCATGTTCATACTTTTTATTCCAACCCCTTAATAATTATCACTGTACCGATAGGAGTGGCCGAAGTCGATAAGATGAGGAGACCTGGAGTTCGATGCCCGCTAGGACCGTCCTCCCTGATTGAGGTTCAGCCCAGGTTTTCCTCAGTCCTATTAGATGGCAAATGCCGGAGGGATCCCTAAACTTAGGCGTGCAACGCAGTCTTCCTTAAAAAACAAAAAAACCTTTCCCAATTTATCATTTCATTTCATGTATCATCAGTGTCCACAGCCTCAGTAAAGAAAACGGGCGTTAAACACTGTTCAAAAATTGAAATAAATGCTATATTATAGATATTTGAACAGTTTTTAACAGTTAAAAAAATGAACTTACTCAGGGTAATCATATTTTAATTTATACAATTTCTTTCAATCTTAAAAATGTTATACTTTTAATGAATTCAATGTATTTAGTATTTAAAATATATATATTGAAATAATTTTAAAAAGTATTTCCTACATTAACATGATTGTTTCAGGATGTAACCGAAATATTTATTTCTAATGTTTACAATAAATACACACTTGATATTAGAATTAAATCCTTACAGGCAAGATACCTGCAATCAGTGCTTTTTGAGTTGGAAGTTTTACAAGTGGGAGCTAATGAGAGCAAGAAAACTAGCAAGGACAATGAAGGCGAACCCAAGAATCCCATTTCGGATATCTGCATTTCTGCTCTTATCGACCGACGTGGCAGTCAAGGAACTAGAAGTATCCTTCTCAAAGGACAGATGAAATACATTCGGGAAATAAATGCTCTTATCTTCTTATGCAGTCCAATGTAAGTATTTGTTTAATTGACTTTAAGACTCTTAAACATTTGGTCGTTAGACTAGAAATTACTGAATTTTAGTATTTTAATAAGTAACAACATCATCGTGTTTTCATTTTCCATTAGTTAGAATTACGAGGTTTGATCAATAAAAAATTATGATCGTAAGTTTGTTACAGGCAAATTTTTGGTGCTAAAATTTAACTTTACTATATTCTGTTAGTTTATTTCGAAATTTACACGTGGTAGTAGTTTTATTGTTGTAACTTCCGGTTTCCGCCTGTGAGAGGTGTGCAAATTGAGACATGTTCAGTTCCGGATACTACAAACTGGAGGTGACGCGCCACGAACGATATGCTGCTCTGAAATTATTTATTCGTGTCTACATATATTCAGCTGAGGCCAATGCAGAGTTTACACGTTTCAAAATGGTTTAAAATGTTTAAGGAGGAGAGGCAAACATTTTCGAAGGAAGGAGTACGCGGCGCTCCAGAAGAAAACACCAACACTACTGCTGCGATTGTGAGAGAGGATATTTGAATAACATTAAGAGAGCTTTGAGACATTTCGAAATTTTAACTGCCTGCCGCCCACACGTTAAATTTGCAATTGAGATCTGTTTATGCACAATGGTTCCAAGACTGCTGATTCCCAGGGGGTGAAAAGGACATGTGCCAGTTTGCATGCAGTTGAAGATGATGTTACAGAAGATGCAGGGTTTCAGGGTTTTTTTCAAAGATAATCACTGCTAATGAAACTTGGCTATATCATTTCGGTCCTGAGAGTAAAGAGCAAAGCCCCATCATCATATACAAAAAAAAAAAAAAAAAAAAAAAAAAAAAAAAAAAAAATACTGCTGAAAAGTTATGTTCATCTCAGTTTTCTGTATTCAAGGAATGATTTACCAGCATTCGTATCTTTATATACAACTGTAACTGGGCAATACAACAGAGATGTCCTGAAAACACTGCAAGACCGTATCACCCATGCAAAAGGCCATATTTCCGTACAATATGCTGAATACACGACCGCGCATTGCAAATGTTGTTGCTGATATATAATACACATGAGGTGTGTCTTTCGCCCTTTCTATAGTCAGTGCTAATGTTCTAGTGGTAACCATACTTGCCTCGTAGACACTAAATAGCGGATTCAATCCCGGCCAGGATCGATGAATTTTCTTCAGGCGTAAAAATGCTAAGTATAGATTTCTTCGGAAGGGAAGTAAAGTCGTGGATCCGGTGTCGTAGATGTACGACACGTAAAAAACCTCAAGTCTGAAAGAAGAGGCCTCTGAACAAAATTTATCGTCCGTTTCACGCTCTGAATTGAATGTGACGCTGATGACCTGAGATGTTAAAGAGCGTCCGTAAATAAACCAAATCAAACACCCTTCCCATAGTTTAGTGTGACTTTTTCCTTTACACCAATTTGAAGAAACAAATTCATGGCAGACATTTTTCATCACCAGAAGAAGTGTCGAAGGCTACAGAGGAGATTCTAAAGGATCTGTCAAAAATGGTTTCCAGCATGTCTTTAAAGACTGGCATAAAAGCTGGGACAGTTGCATTGCATCCAAAAGGCACTACTTTGAGAAATCACCAAAATAATGAAAATGAGTAAAAATATGCAGCCAAAACAATTGCTGTTCATTCTTTGTTGAACAGCCTACGTTGTTTCGAATGCTATTAAAATTCTCTTTGTTGATATACTTCTCTTTGTGCGTAGACTTGATAAGGAATAGTTGGGCGTCAATTTCAAATCCCCATATTGAGGACTGGCAGAATGGAATATCTTCTCTGGCCTAATACTGCGAGGGTATGGACTTTTTATCGCAAAAAGAAATAAGTTATTTTATGTACATTGGTGCTAGCTTATCTGAATACGTTAACGTTCAGTCCCAAGGATCGGAATAATTTATTTAAAATGCGTTAACCTTTATCTATTCAGAAAACAACATTAAAAATGTTGTTTTCAAATGTTTGATTTCATTACAACATACCATACTTGCTATCAGGTCTCAAACATTGCTTAATTCCTTGCTTGTTAGGCTTCTTTTACTTGTTATATATACAGTTTTTTGTACTTGCTAAAAAAAAGTTTGATTTTTCATTAAAGAAGGGCCTATAATGATTTCTATAATTTATAACATTTACACTTTCGCGCACTAGCATTAATTCAACTTGTTTGGGGAAATGGATAAAACAATTCCTTAAACTTAAAAGAGACCGTAAAATTCATACCAATTACTTTTCTAATCAGTCATCTGCATTTTGCCATTTTACACGTAAATGTATAATATGAGCGGCAACAGAAAACATAAGAAAGTGATGTTTTTCTTTGTTTTTATTCATAAAACAAAAGAAACTTAACATGTTTGTTAACAACTCTATTAAGGAATTTGAATCACGCATATAGTATGTATTTTGCATCCTGAAAAGGGCAAAGAATATCTTTATTCATGAAAATTTTACGGAAATACGAGATGGAGTAAAAAGTAATCTTAATTCTTATTTATATTCACACATGATATATGTACAGTATCGTAGTATTAGAAAAACGATTTTTTTTTTCTCATAGTCCTCCATGTTCATTGCAGGTCCGTCACTGCCTGCATTCTTCGAGAAAATTAATCTTTCGACTGGTTCCAAGTGGCTTCCAAGCAAATGAAAACATGCTTCGCTGTAGATAGTGGTTCCTGTAAGAGTGAGCATACATTTTTCGGCCCATCCATCCATATATATGGAACTTCTTTGGTTTGATAAAGAATAATATCGCCTTTATTTGCTGAGTCTCTTAGTCTCAGGCTGAAAATAAATGACATAGCGTTCTTGTTCAGTTACTATTTGGAGAAGGGCTTTGTCGGTCCTGGCGGTCTAGTGGTAACCATACTTGCCTCCTAAACCCAAGATCGGGGGCTCAATCCCGGCCAGGACTGATGGATTTTTCCGGGCATAAAAATCCTAAGTATGGTTTCCTTCGGAAGGAAAGTAAAGCCGTGGGTCCCGGGTTGTAGATTTACGGCACGATAAAGAACCTCTGACCTGAAAGAAGAGGCTTCTGAGCAAAATTTGTCGGCTGTTTCACGCCACGATTTGAATGGCACGCTGATGAACTGAAATGTTAAACAGCATCCGTAAATAAACCAAATCACAGAAGGGCAGAGATAATTAGAATATTAGTAACTTGAATAAAATCACTTTAATTGCACATTAAATTATCTCAAGCTATGTAGAGCTAAACTAGGGTGGAAAGCCTCATTTTACAAAGTCACTTTTTGAATATAATATCACTCAGGTAGCGCCATTGGACGTCAGGCAAATCTCTGCACGTTATCTAACATTGCCCATGACTTTTCACAGCACATTCTCTGGAATTCTTTGATTGCTTCTCGAATGTAACCCTGGAATGTTCGAGGTCGACGAGCATAAATTTTCTCCTTCAAATAGCCGCATAGAAAAAGTCGCATACCGATAAATCTGGTGCGCTAGGAGGCCAGACAACATCCCCGAAACAAGACATGGCATGTTGAGCGACTCTCATGATTTTCTTTCTATGTGAGCGGTAGCCCCATTTTGCTGGAAACATATCAGTCTCATATAAACACGTTGCCGATGAATTTCAACATGGGGGAAAGTTTCTCTAAAGCACGACATATCGATCAGACGTTACTGCAACTGTCCGTCCAGTAAGATCTTGAAAAAACTAGTCCAATAATTGGAAAGAACTAAAACCACATCATACCATCACTTTTGCGCTATGTAAAGGTTTCTGATGCATCATGTTGGGTTGTGTTTATTCACATACAATTTACACCCACATTTAACTGAAAATGTGCCTAATTTAATATGATTACATGACCCAGAGGTCATCTAATAGACGAGCAGAAAGCTGAAGACTCCGCTGAAATGCACCTGCCACTTATGGCACATTTTCCGGCGATCTTGCGGTTCGTGAACGACTTGGAGGCTGTTTGTTACAAACAGAAGCAGCAGTTCTTAACCGGGTGACCTAATTCAATGTTGTTTGGCGTGTAGGAACCTCTCCATTCCTTCCGATTTCAAAAGGTAGTGTAAAGACACATTGCTTAATCTTAGCGGAATCATTGTTTTTAAAAAATGTTTCCACGTCAAACGTCCGATCCTCATTGCCAATGCTGCGCCGTTACTAAAGGCCATAAACCGCTCTACAGAATGGTGTTTTATTTCGGCACGCCACCTACAAACATGTGAATATCGCGATGTGCCAAGCCATGACTAATCATGAGTTCATCTTCCACCCCGTTCATCGTAACCCGCCTATTTGCCCGTATCATGTACCCAACTTCAGCAATAGTGTCAACATTGCTCATAGTGTCAAGTTGATCGGAGCTCTCTGCATCAGCCAAACTTGACACCCCACTTTTAGTCTGTGGACACAAGAACGTTTCATATTGCGTCCATTTAACTTGCGTAATAATTACGCTCGCCGTGCCTGCTTTTGGGATCAGAGCACACCAAACTAAAGAAGCTCGCATTTTGTAGTCTCTAATGCAAGAAATGTTGCGCTAATGGGTCTTGCACATCTTAAGATAAAGAAAAAGAAGAAATAAATGAGATGATGCACCAATTAAGTATATCCGTGAAGGTGATGGTAACTTTTTTAATTATTCTAAAATATCAATATACTCTTTTGATGAAATTCTTTACTACTTATATAAATATTGCTGTCATTTTATTATTTTTATCTTTCTATTGCTCACTAACTGTGTACTGCAATACTGGATGAATGTGTGCTTCACTAATTGCTTCTTCTGTATACGTTCCTGAATAGCAATTTTTGACATTGTGAAGCACAGTGCCACCGGTTTCATTTCGTTAGTAAGTTGGTGCGGACGCAATCTGAAGATTAAGCAAGTTCTAGCATTTCAACTCCGCTTCTCGCTAGAACGTGCGTTTAACGGGAGCTTTCTTCCCTCACCGCAGAGCAGTGCGTGCTCCTATAGCCGTTTTCACATCATGAAGGCACAATGGTTCTTAGAGAGAATTCGCGCAGTGTTGCCAAGCGTCCTGTCGTCGGGAATATCGCGACAATTATTATTATTATTATTATTATTATTATTATTATTATTATTATTATTATTATTATTATTAACCTTGTATCCGATTCAGTATTTGCACTTCATAAGAGGGTAAATGCAAAATTCTTTGCTTGAATTGTTGTACTATTGAAATGAAAGCATAATTTCTTTCTTTTTTTTTTTCTAAAGCGTCATTCATTAAACTTTGTTAATATATATATATATATATATATATATATATATATATATATATTAGTATTTTACTATTTTATCGCAAATTTATACACATATAGAGAATGCCAAAAATGTATACACACTTCAAGCAAAGAAAAAACAGTATGAACATAACAAAACTAAATTCATACAAACAGAAAATGATGAGCACTAATCATCTTAGACTTTTACAGTTACAACAGGTGCTCAAAATGCCCGCCATCGGCGTCGATATACTCCTGAGTACTTTGAACTACTGATTGAGCAACGTTTGCGAAATTGTCCTAGGCGATTGCATCACTTGCCGTTTCAGGGTCATCTTCATTATGCATGCAAAAATCTTAGGATGAAAACTTTCGATTTTGCTGTTTTGATAATACAACGTACGCTGGTTCTGCTAATCCTAGTCTCGCGTGCACATTGCTTTGTAGATTTCTGTGGTGAGAGCTCAAAACGTTCCGAAACCATAGCCCAGGACGCAGGGTTTGTTGCTGTGCGAGGTCTTCCAGATCTGCCCTTGTGAACATCAGACAAGGTACCATGAGTCTCAAACTTATCTCGAATGTGTGCAATTGTTACTCGCGTTGGCGGTTATGTTCTATGCACACACCTCAATAGCCTTCGAACTCCAACAACATTCTCGGTTTTTCATTACCACTTGAAAATTGCTTTCTGCTCTTCTAAGATAGTCTTGGCTCCATTTTGTTGTAGCAACGCTAGTATAAGGTAATGTGAGTCATATCTGTTTACAGAACATCATAGCTTCTTTGTTCATTGTTGATTTACGATAATCTTGACTTCATTTGTTCATTGTTGATTTACCTGTCACGTAGCAACGCTATCATAATGTATGTGAATCACATCTTTTTACAGAACATCATACTACACATTACTGTTGTTTTTCGGCCCAACTTTGATATATATTAAATAGATACCTACTGTGAAAGTGTGTATAGTTACCCTGTTCACTGGCTGTTGTCACTCCTGAGGGAACTGATGGTTAACTATAAATAAAAGGTTCTATTCTTACAGTAAGGTTACCACTGATTCAGGATGATTAACTGAAAAAACGTTATCTATCAAAGTTTTATTTCCTTCGCCTTAAAATTAATTTTATGCCGCCCAATAAACTCCTTTACCTGACTCAATATTATTTTGATATGGTTTAGTTTTCAATGGCAAGGGAGCAGACTAAAAACTATTACTCCATGTGCTGCAACTGAGTCTATGATAGTGACATTGATATTTTCCCGTGCAGGATTTACGATGCTCAGCAAAACACTTTGAACTGGGTAAGGGATATGTTTTGCGCTAGCCAACATTTGATATCTTATTTACGAATGTGGAAGCGAGAATAGTTTCTATTTTTGTAGCGTTAGGGGACGCTTTGCCCATCACATTGACCGTTTCTGGTTCAATGTTAGGTAATAATTGTTCCTTGAGCAACTGTTTAAACGTAATACTTTCTAATTAGTCGTGAAAATCACCAGCATATTATTCGCTAAAAGGCTTGCTTCAGTCTGAAGCGGGAATATTAGGGTGAAAGAGGATTTTTTTTTTTTTTAGTAGTGTTTAACGCCCGTTTTTACTACTGAGGCACCACAGGCGGTGGACACTGACGATACATGAAATGAAATATTTTAAGAAAGGAAGCGTTCCAGGCCTAAGTTTAGGGTATCTCCCCGGCATTTGCCATTTATGAGAACTGGGGAAAACCTAGAAAAATCCCAGTCAGGGAGGACGGTCCTGGTGGGATTCGAACCCCAGACCTCCCGCTCACGAGTCCGCGCCTTAACGACCTGGGCCACCGTGGCGGTCAGTGTGGAAGAGAATTTATTAATTGGATATTGGGATTGATTTATGGTTCGCTCGATCGTGAGGAATTTTGACTGGAAGGGAAGAACCAGATTGGTCTTTGCGAGTCCAATCTTGGTGAGTATGGGGGATGCGTCGGTTGAAGTGCGGTGTTGGAGAAACTTGGAAACTCCAAAAGTTACTCCAAAGTTACGAAGAGATGAATCTCTCCGCAGCTCCGGCTGTTATGAGATTCATTCATGATTTTTTGGAAGCGTCTGAACACTTCTCGGGAAAAAGAATTGGAAGGGTTACGTCTATTAAAAGACAGTGTGTCGAAAATCCATTATACAGATTTTTATTAAAGAATGTTGAATCCTCAAGGTCCAAAGATCACAATCATTCGTCGCAGAAAGAAACTGTGGGTCTGTGACGGCGTAATTACGTTGAGTCGCTTAGTGGAGGGAAATTTGAAACATTATATCCCCTCGGTACAGAAAATTGAAGTGTTAATGCATTAACCACGAATGGGTGATACTGCTGCAAATGTATAGGTTCGTATAAAGCAATAGCACAGTTTTCGACGAAATTCACATATTCACTACCAACTTAAAGCTTATGACACTACTAACTTCTTTATCACTGCTAACTTCTCATTACTGCTAACTGCTCGGTTTTGATGTTCCGCAAGCCAGTCGGTTTGACGTAGTAGAAATCTCGCGTCTTGTTAATTTTACGTATTATAATTGCAATTCTTCGCCTCTCATTGGTTCCGCGAGTACGCACAAGTTGCGCGATCCCTATTGGTGCTTTTAATTTCGCGTTTCTCTTGTCTCCGAAATAACAGTTGCATTCAGTTGCAGTGGGAATTCGAGTTTAGCTTCCTGACCTAGATAGAAGCAACAAATCCCTATGTCTTTCACTTAAAAAAAGAAAGACCCAGAATCGTTGTTTACTCTGTCGTAAGAACAGTTGAGCGCTGTCGGTGGAAATCAAGGTTTCTTTAGGGACACAAAATATAGAAATCTGTCGGAGGTTTTATGATTTTGGGGTGGTCACATGTTCATAAAACCCCTGCAATCTTCCTACACCCTCTTCGATATTTCTCTGCAAAGCAATTTTCAGGCCTACTCAAACAAGAAAAATACATAAATATACACTAAAGATGGTTGTACCAAGTACTCTGTAATTATAATAATCAAATATCAGTATTTGAATTTTTAGAGCGGGTAAATCTACGCATGGCAATTGTATTAACTTAATTTAAACACGATAAATTATAATTGCCTTGGGGACTTAGGGAATTCTCCGTTCCAAGTCTTTGTATAAAAACTCCATCCAATCTTCAAGGTATACATGTTTATTCCCTCTTTCCTGACACAGTATAATGTTTCTTTCAATCATTAGCGATTTATTTCCTCGCTTTTCAAAATCTTAAAAGCACCAATGAGCCAGTTTAGCTGTGTGTAACTCTTTGACTAACATTTTTAAAATTTTTGCGCTTTGTGTACGTGCCTTTATACTGGCGCTACAGCCTGTCACAGAAGGCAGATTAGATCACGTCTCCTTACGTCTCAAGCTGTTCGTTTTAAATGATACTTTACATACACTAAAATATTTTTTCCGCCAACCTTTGAGTGATAATAAAAATAGTTTCTCTGTTTTCTTAACAGTTTTATCTCAGGAACACTTTCTGGACTTATAGATAAAATTTTAGCCAGGGAAGACATTTTCCTCTGCATAAATGAAAAATCCGTAATCTATGTTTCACAATTTATTTTTACCAAAAATGTGTTTCGATACATTGGTACTTTCTGAGCGCCATAATTGCCTTTTAAACAAACAAATAATTGAGTTTTCTTTTCATCAAAATTATTTCGATTTTAAGGTGTGTTTTAACGCTGGGATGGAAAAATATGTTAAAAAGTTGGTTTCAAAAAAAGTTGATATTTAATCATTTAGAAATGCAAATTGAAATTAAAAGGTTTTTCGTGTTTACCATTACGTTCTTCATAAATATTGATGTTATTATTTTACCGCAGTAATGTTTGAAAATGGACAACTTGGCAACATCGCATGTGCTTTTCATTTAAGAAAGCTTCATATTGTACGTAAAGCTATACGCGCATTGCCTGCGTAAAGCGCACGCAAAATAAACAGCTCCTGTTTCCCCAGACTTAAACCTTCAGTATCACTCTTTATACCTGCTTAAGTTACACGCAATACCTCCAAAGGAGAGTCATCTTCGATAGGGTTTGTTGACGTCATGTCAATAGCAGACGCGCCTGCGCGCGCAAATATCTAGAGACAAAGCAAGATATATCCATAGTACTCGTACCCTAAACTATGTACCATTCGATTTTTAGTTTTTAGAGTCATATTAAGGTTACTTTTTGACACTATCTCGTTAACAGAAGTGAATTATGAAGCTTGGTTTCATGTTAATTATATCAGCATTTTTATAATGCGTTATCTAATCCTTTACAAGAACTGAGTGTGATAAATTTTTAATATACTGTAGTCCAAAACATAATAGATTATCTAAGAACGCTTTCTACTAATGGAAAATGTGTGTGGACATAATAATAATAATAATAATAATAATAATAATAATAATAATAATAATAATAATAATAATAATAATAATAATAATAATAATAATAACTATATATCAGGTGGTAAAATTAACTCAAATAAGAAATCTGTTGCTCTGAAGTCATGGATGCTGAAATTGTGATTATTGTATTAAATCTTTCTTTTTCAGATTATATAGTATAAAGAGATATCCTGGAGAGAATCTTTGTTAACAAACTTAATATAATACAACACGACTCGCACAAAAATGAATTTGTTAACGACATATTTAACAAATTCCATTTTTCAAAATAGGCAATGATTTACAGTAAATGTAATTTTTTTTTTTAATTTCAATAGCTTAAAATACTCCGTGACTCATTTTTTTGCTCTGCGATACAAACTCATTTCGTTAGTCGATTCTGGTGGTATAGTGGTAACCGTACTTGCCTCCTAAATCAAAGATCGCCGGTTCAAACCCGGCCAGGATCGATGGATTTTTTTTCGGGGCGTAAAAATCCTAAGTATGGCTTCCTTTGGAAGGGAAGTAAAGCCGTGGGTCCCGTGTCGTGCATTTACGCCACGAAAAAGAACCTCAAGCCTGAAAGAAGAGGCCTCTGAGCAAAATATGTCGGCCGTTTCACGCTCTGAATTGAATGGGACGCTGATGACCTGAGATGTTAACGAGCGTCCATAAATAAACCAAATAAATAAAACCATTTCGTTAACTTAGCTTCCTTGTCAAATGACTCTTCGAGTACAGTACTTCAGTGTCTTTAAATATTTATTGCTGTTCAAGGACGCAACAAATATTTCAGAATAGAAATATCACATCATATATATATATATATTTTACATTTCACTTGTTTACAAATTCTCTAAACAATATACCATATTTATGAAGGAAATTCTTAAAAATTGTAAATTTAACCTTATATTTTATACCAATGATTTCAGAACTGCAAATCTCTAAGGTAAGGTTACTTTTTAATAATCGACCCTTCATTCCCAAATTCTGTCCTTTATAAAATTATTTGCCAAGATTTGCACTTTTACAACAATGATCATAACATTGTAGATTTTAATTCACTACGCGCAATTATTGGTGTTTATAAATTTGTTTTTTACCTTCATATAACGTTCTCGCCACATTACTAAAAAACCCTGTAGCTGTGTCAATTTCTGATGTGATGCATGTAGTCTTTAAGGATCTAAAATAAGTACTAAGTCCAAATAGTTAAATTGTTATAATTTACATTCCTTTGTTTAAAACATTTTCCTGAGAAAACCCATTTAAAATTTTCTCACAAGCTGGATGCAGAATTTAGTTCATAAATCACATTTTTCAAGTGTCAATTAATAAACAAATATCTTGGAATAAATGCTATTACAGTTGTTATTATAATTTAAGTATATATAATCATTAATAATATCCCAGCCTCTTCTGTCAAGGAGTTTTAATGTATATATCTCAAAATATAACAAAAATACTAAGGCTAGCAACGAAACCAAATTTTCTTTTGACTTTAAATAACTACATTGAATATTTTGACAGAAAAGTGAACTACTTTGTAGTTTTTACACAATCATTTTGGTAATAATCTTGTACCGGATGATTCTTAGGAAAGCTGGCTGATTATCTCAGCCTATGCAGCAGGATAAACCGCAGCTGAAGCAGAAAACGTCACAATATAAAGCGGAGTTGAGTGCTTGTAAAGTGCGGGAGAAATTTTATTAACCTCGCCCCATCCCATCGAGCCCCGAGTGTCTAATGTTATCGCTTCTGTCTAAACAGTAACACACTGCCACGAGATATGTGATAATTCTCCAACGTTGCCACTGTTACTTCCTTACATCAAGGACTGAGTAGAAACATGAATATTTCTTGTTTGTCATATTATTTAGAATATGTAAAGGTGTCTTTATTAATAAATAACGAATGAATTATTAAATTATTTACTTTCACTTCCACACCCGATCACTGTTAGTACTAAACATATTCTGAAAGAGATTGCAGGGAGTGACATTTTTTCCCTCGATTATTCAAGCGTTAACATAAATTTAGCAAGATGAATAACTGCAGTCTTAGTTCCTGGAAAAAAAGATCATCAAGGCTTGTCCACAAATGTAGTGTGGTTCAAAAGAAAAGCTACAACGCAGTCAGCTCGTTGTTTTGTTTTGTTTTGTTTTTTTTTTTGAGTAGTGTTTGACGCCCGTTTTTACTACTGAGGCACCACATGCGGTGGCGGTGGGCACTGATGATACATGAAATGAAATATTCAGAAATTATATTTTTTGGGAAGGAAGCGTTCCAGGCCTAAGTTTTAGGGTACCTCCCCGGCATTTGCCAGTTATGAGGATTGAGGAAAACCTGGAAAAAACCTCAGTCAGGGAGGACGGTCCTGGTGGGATTCGAACCCCAGATCTCCCGTTCACGAATCCGCGCCTTAACGACCTCGGCAACTCGTGGCGGTCCCAGTCAGCTCGTAAAACTCAAAGACAGTTTTAGGAAAAAATCTCCATTGTTAAGAAATTAAAGTTTCAAGTAAATTTCAGAAGACAGGCAGTGTTCAGACTAAAAACTAAAATCAGCTTAAAGCTCTTGCTAAAACTTTAGATCACTTATAAAATAACCTAAAATCACTTTGGCGTCTTTTACAACACCACGACTTAAATATTCTACTTTGCAAATAGTGTATTTAAAAACAGTTCACTTAAAGCTGTACCAAATGACTACGATACAAGAGCTACAATTGAGTGATACTAAACTTGGCCCTAGATTTCGAACAATGAGGTACGTATTGGAGAAGTAGAGCCAAACATAATTTGATTTGATCTATATATTTATGAGAATGAACAAATCAACCGTTATTTGTGTATGATGCACCACAAATTCTGAAAGATTCATAGAAAAAAGTTAATGAGTAAACATTTAAAGCCTCTAGATACGTGAATGTGAACTTATATTAAAAAAGTAATGCAGAGTGTTAGCAAGAATCTGTGGATCTTAGGTTCCCCGATCTGCTAGATTCACTCACATACCTTGGAAGACCTGAAACTAAAGTGCCTTCATTTCTTAACAGGGACTACGGCTGGTAATGGGTGGATGTTTAGAGCTGCCAAAAATGCGGAGTCGTAAAAAGTGGGATTTTCATTATCTCTCTGTCAATCTGATATATACATAGCCATATTATTTATTTAATAAAAGTTTGAGTCTATTCCTGTCACTGAACAACGACTGTAATAGGCAATTAGAGTTAAGGTGTGCACGGTCAGTGATCTTATGAATTACTGTGTAGAACAGCAGACCTATAATCTGAATAAAATTTGCCTGTTTTTCAGAGTGAACAATATAGATGAGCTTCCAAACTTGGGCCTTTACCTGAATGATCTCAGTTTGCATGGTCTTAGCAGGGAGATGGCATTGGTTGGTTGGCAGAATTGCTCCAGGTAAGAAAGAAACCACTATTTCAAATGATGTACTAAAGTCCGGCAGGAATTATTTTTTCTCATGTGTGACATCGCTAGTCATAGAGGCCAAAATAAGAATTGCGTTCAGTTTGAAATTTCTAACATATCCAACATGCAATGAAAAGTAGCCATTCGTAAGGGAGCTTCTAAGAATGTTCACTAATTTATGTCTATTCTGTTTAAAATGGTATATTGCTAAGAACGATACGCCAAATATGGTATATCATAGTTTGATAATGTCATATTACCTCGTGACTGTTATGCAAACAAACGCTTACAATATTTTAGGAACAGAATAAGTTCATGAGACGAAAGTTACATTTATGCAATTTCTTACTCTTAGTGATGCGTTGTATGGTGCTAAATTGTGTTTTTACTTAAAAATGTGTGTTTCCATGTATAATATACACCTCTATCTGCATGTTGGGTGCATAAAAGTTGTTCCCCCCCAGCCAAAATCAGGCTTTCTTACGAAATTTAAATAGAGGAGCATAAAGAGGTTTTCCATTGATGAAATGACTAAAGCTCATGACATCAGTTTATAAGGCTGTCCTTATTATCTTTATTAAAGAAATAGGATTGATATGGGAAGCTTGAAATCTAAAACTCCACCTTAAAGAGCAGCCATGACTGAATTTTGTGTGAAAATGGACCAAAAATTAAATGTTTCATTTTATAGGTCATGGTATTCTTCATGCATTTTTCTACAAGAAAATTTATATTTAAAAATGATACACCACTTTAAATGCATCGTGCACGGCTGTTTTTTAAGTTTCATGTTGTGATATGCCTTCACTATTCCTATTAATTTATAATTTCTCATTATGACATGTAATTATTTATTTTCCCATTATGAATGTTTGGATCCATTGAGTCAACGGAACCTCTCGTTTCTTGAACAAACTTATTTACAAGGTATTAAAAGAATAAATAGAACGTTTCATGAAGTATTTGGTTTATTTAACATTCACTTCCCCAAGTAAAGCAAGGTAACGTGAAGGCAAAATTTAACTTGACTATTTCTGAAAATTAATTTTTACTTTCTTTTCAAATATTCCATAAACTGCAAATATTATCCAGCCGAGTGCAAATTTTGCAATGTTATCAAAAGTTTCTACTGTGACTCCTATAGGTGCTGTGAATGCTTGTCATCAAGAATACCTCCCGTTTCACGAAATTTATTCACCAATCTGCGAATCGACTTGGAAGTTGAATATCAGGGAATCCCTCTTGAAACAATCTCCGTACGTCAGGTGTCTATTGTGTATACGTGTACAGAACATAAATAAATACTTTTTGGGCAATAGAATGCCTGAAGTTAGCCATATTAATGCAATTAATGCAATATATTACGATGCCAAAAATATTTAATACACTGTCAAGAGCACGGCCGTACGTTCCTAGAATTAAACTTCTACTGACCTCCCCTTCGGCTCCCCGGCCGGCTTTCAAGCGTGGAAACGATACGAGAACTACAGAGCTCAGTTAACTGCTGCCACCTGCACGTGCAGTTCTTCTTCGAAGGAAAAATTACCCAGTATAAACAAGTCTCCATGGCATCACTTTACAATGTAAATCTGCAGACTGACTTGCATCGATAACATCACTAAATTATCTGAAATACTTAATTATTATTTGAACAAACTTAAGTTTTTTAATGATACCGTAAACGCGTTGGATATCATCTGTAATAATAACTCCTTAACCATGCATTTCCGGATATACATATGTTTGCATTACTTTTTCCCCCTTCTTATTTTGGTGTGAGGAACTCGTCCCAAAGTTTGTCGCAGTATTTTCGTTATACTCTGTACAGATATCACTTAAAAGGTTATAGGTACGGCGTAGAAAATTAGACATAAACATAAAATATACATATGTAAAAAGAGTTTAACTTCCCCTCAAGGATGAAAACTGATCATGACAATGAATAGTAGAATAAGTTGATGTTAAATAATTGTTGCTATATTATATGACAGGCTGGAACTAATGTTTGAGAGAGCAGAACAACGTTCTATAGAACTGGAGAGCAGCTATGCTCTTTTGGATGAATGGAAACAAAGAGGGGATGAACTACTTTATTCTATGATTCCACGACCCGTTGCAGATAGACTGCGTAAAGGTGAAAATCCGGTTAGCACATGTGAGGTAAGAATCGTATATGAATATCCAGCAGTAAGTAGCCAAATTTGCCCATGTCTAACTAAAATGCACTCCGTTAAGTTTTAGCATTAGGTTGCACACATTTTAGGCATTATAAACTATGGAACTAGTAAAGAGAAATTAGGTTCTTAGAGGAATACAATGTCCTTAAATTATCCCATAAGTTTAATATATTGGAAAACTTTGTTATTTTTATGGCCTGTTCGTCAGCTCACACAACTCAGGTTTGGTTCCCTGTAACTTCTGGCTTTCTTCAGCTGGAAGACAGGTTTTCAATAATATATAATCATAATTTACTGTTGCTATGAATATTGTGCACGGGGGATCTCAGTTTAAATTATAACAGCAGCATATTTTTCTTTGTTATTGACGCTTCATTCTTAATACCTAATGAACAGGAACTTCAACAATCACATCGTATCTGCGTTTTGGTGTGTTGTTTGCTTTCATCCCTTCTACTAGTACACGTATCGGGCAGAAATTAAGATTGGAGTTACAATGCGTACGGTACCCTATTATACAGCATTGTTTAAATAAGAGTTCCTTCATCGTTTTCAGATACGAAAGCTGAACTGGAAATTGTAATTACAGTGTAAAATAATTTGCTTTAAGTTTTCCTGATTATGTTATGGAATGTTTTAGTAGGAATGTCATTAATTTAGTAGATACATTTCGCGTAATAATGTGTACAGAAAGAAAGAGAGGTGTCAGAAAGCCAACAAAGTATGACAGACGATGCCGAGAAGGGATGCAAAGTTTCATACGGAAGGGCTGGTAAAATTTTCTGGAAGATATTAGGAATGTTTCAACATAAAGCGACAGTAGTTTACCGAGCTTTAACCTGTTGACTTCACGAAGTGACTTCAGTGGTGGCATTGGTTTAAACAACGCGTAAAAAAAGAGAATAACCTGATCTTTTATACAGACGAAGCTTGGTTTGTGAATAATAAAAATTTCCGTACAGTAAATCGGCATGAATTAGCTAATAATTCATTTCATCCATTAAAAATTGTAGTCTGGACTACTATGTCACTAAAAAGATCATAGAACCAATAGTTTACGATAAAGCTGTAAGTGCTTATGTGTACAAAGAAGAACTTCGGAACAAATTCCTAGAAGACATCCTTGATGATGATTTGGATGAAGGATATTTCCAACAAGATGGTGCTACTGCACATACTGTAAGTGCTACAATGGAATTCTGCGATAAACGGATTAATTACGCAGAATTATGGCCCGCAAGGTCACCCGATTTCAGTCCTTTGAGTTGAACAGCTGTGTAAGGTAAACATACAACAGGAATATAAACATTGAAGCATTGCATTCAGCAAACAATAAATTCAGTTTCAGAGGAGACGTTCAATTTTTTTTTCTCGATAGTATGCGTAAATGAATTGAAATTTGCAATGAAGTGGAGGGAAACAAATTTCAACAATTTATTTCTAAATCCAGTGTATTTTTATGCTTAAATTTGTATGCAATTTCAGTACTGAGTGGTAAGGTGCTGCACATGATACGCATTGCATAATAAATATGTCAGTATGGATAGTTTAGTTCCCGATAATAAATGTCTTGTATTTAGTACTATAAGATGGTGTATTTTTATTTAAAAAGCCTGTCAGAATGATTTAAATCCTAATATTTTCCTGCTAATGTAATTGGATACAGTACTTTGCTTCCTTTCTATACCTAGGAATATCTTTTAGGACATGTTGCATTAGTGGGTGGGTGTGTGTTTCCGAGTTCTAAACGTATACCGAGGTAACAATTTAAAAATGTTATTAAGAATAAACCAATATCTCTATATACACTCTGTATCTGTTCAAATAGTAAACTTTATATGCCCTAAATTTAATCTCAATGCAATTTAAAATGAACCCATTTTTCCGGAACACATAGAAATAAAAATTCTTGCCTCATTAAACTTCGTTCAATTTCTTATGGCGGAATATAATATAGTTTGTTTACCTCTCTATTAGGACTTGTTAAGAGTCAATATCAAGTTTGGTGCTTTTATCGGCTCTACAAATATTTAAAAGTCGTCAAAAGCGTGAATTTTACATCTTCATTACCATGACTAGAGCCCGCAACTGTTGGTCGTAGGCGAGATTTAGGTTCACAGTACCTGAGGTAGAGAAATTTGCGCTGAGCGAAGCGAAGGCAGGAGGATAGAACACTGCAACCCACTTTACAATAACAGCCACAGCGCAGTACCGTTCTGGAAGTCATGCGAAAAGTTTTAAATTAGAAGCAAAGAAATTAATAAAACAATGCTGGCTAAAATCTAAAATAAATTATGTTATAAACGAGACATTATTTTATTAACTCTGCAGTTAAAATCATAAAGCATTCAATGTTTACATTTGCTGCCATCTTCTGTTCACTGTGCTTGCTATATCTTTATGTCATTGTAATACGCGTTGCACATTCAGAGGTAATGTGAGTGGTGAAATGATAATAGAAGTATTTTCGTTTAATACACTACAACAGGGTGTTGCAAGTGAATATAATGAATCACGGCTAAAATTTTTATATATTAAATTTTAACATAAAGTATTAAGATTATTTATATGACACAACCATTCCTTTAAAAGTAGAAAGCATTGCAGATTGTGATACTTTGTGTTACAGTATTTTATGTTGAAAGTTAAAACGCGATTTAAACATTAACGTTAAAAATACTGCATAAAAGTTTTGCCGATATAGAAGTTTCAATCCTGAGAAATAATAAACGAAGGGTTTTGCTTACTTCTGTATATTTGTGTATACGACTCTCCTACCTCCATTCTTTCCCCCTTAAAACAGTGTGCGATAGTAAGTCAACTTAGACTAAAATGCACCCTCATACAAGGTCTGATCACGACCCCTCCCTAGCACCACCATTGCTATATTATATACAGGTGCCCCCTTACAAAAAAAAAATAACGAAATACTGTAGTAATTTTTGTACAAAACGATTATCTATTGTACATACAATTATGTGATCTATATTTTCCACCACTGTGTATGGCGGTTTATCATCCCTGTCATCATGGTATTACACTGCTTCCCTGTTACACTGCGCAGAACTATTTCGATTTTTTCACGAAGTTCGTCTAGACCAGAAAGAACATGAATGAAGCTCTGTTATTTCGGTATCCCCACACAACGAAAAATATGCTAAAGGATATGGAAAAGCCGAGTGTCTAGAAATCACCCAACTGGGAAACAGCTATTGGAATAAACGCCCGTTCCCATGACCAGTATGTGAGTAGCCCCACTTGTTGAAACACTTGCTTTTGCAAATCAAGGTTGTTCAGCGCACAAAACGTATATAAAAAAAAAAAAAAAACGGAAAATGTTCAGTAACTTGCTTCTTTTACAGTTTTGATGTAACGTTAATTCTGTCTTCTTCAAGTATGGATCAGTGATGCCGTGGAGAGACACAGCGGTGTACACTTCAGCGCCAGTCACTACGTTAACTGCCGATATAACATTGAGTTGTATCAGGAACTCAATTAAATGAACAATTTCTTTGCTCTGGCACTTTGGTCGGCGCAAATAAATATACACGTCTGTCAAGATTACCTCGCTGTGGTTTGACGAGAGACTTGAGCTCGCCCGGATGTTCATGCTAGAAGAATAAACTATATTAACAAAGTAAATAACGAAGCGTCATTTGCAGTCACCTTCAGAATCCCATTCCACTCAGGCCCGGCTGGCGCATAGCTGCCAAAATATAGCGAAACGCCCTCGAGAGAGTCACATCGAAGAAGAGTGGGGCCATTAATAAATATCCGCCACCCACAATCTGGTTTCAACTATCAATGCATATTCATTCGGTTTTTCGCAACTAAGAATACGAGTATTTTGCTTATTGATATGCCTACTCAGTAGCACATCACATTGGTTGGACAACCACCCGTTTTGGAGATACACGGATAATTAATTACACGTTGAACTAACGTGTACACAATACTGGATTAGTGCCATGAAGACTAGCCCTTCAGCTCATGGAATACTATATAACATTTTATTTTGTAAGAATTAATTTGCATTCGATCTTCAGTTACCTTCTTTTGGTCCACCTGTAAAATGAAATATGTTGATATCCCTTAATACGCTTAATAAACTAAACTAACATTAAACATTAAATAAAATAATTTGCGTTTTCTGCGCCCTGTTTTCTATATATTATGAGAGCTCAATGCAAAGTAACACCTCTGTAATCATTTCATTTCTCATGATTGAATGGGAATATTTAAATAAATAAAATACAGAAATTATTTTAAAATCTTATCTTTTAATTACACACACTCACTCCTCAATATGGTCCTGGTGGTATGGTGGTTACCATACTTGCCTCCTATACCCAAGATCGCGGGTTCGAACCCGGCCAGGACCGATGGATTTTTTTCGGGCGTAAAAATACAAAAGTATGGCTTCCTTCGGAAGGGAAGTAAAGCCGTGGGTCCCGTGTCGTACATTTACGGCACGAAAAAGAACCTCAAGCCTGAAAGAAGAGGCCTCTGAGCAAAATTTGTCGGCCGTTTCACGCCCTGAGTTGAATGGAACGCTGATGACCTTAGATGTTAAAGAGCGTCCATAAATAAATAAATAACTCTTCAATATAGTTATCAGCAGGAACAGGACTTATATGTAATAAAAATGGTTAAATGGACTAAAATTAGCAAAATGGGTAATCAAATATGAACTAAAATTTTATAAAAATGGTGCGAAATAATGTAAATATTATCTGTATTTTATGAAAACGCTATGCTGCTAAAAAGTACAGTCAAATGTCTTATTATTTGGCAACAAATAAAAAAATGTGATCTTCTTGATATTGGTACTAAAATAATTGGGATATTTTGTACCCTTGCAATTTGATATATATTACTCTTTCTAAGGTAATTGCCCATTTACGAAACATTGTTCAAAATGTTCAAATGTGGAACTGCGTCTATTGTCTCTTAAAATTGCTTTGTACTCTCTAAAACTCAGGTCAAATCACAAGAAGTAATGCGGACCACTTTAAACCTAGAATAGAAGTTGAGAAGTCAGTAGAATTTCGAGAGCTGATCAATAAACAATTATCATACTTTTTTTTTACTAATGGCTTTGCTCATTTTCATAATTTTGATGAACTTTCACAAAGTATTAGATGCAATGCTTCTGTCCTAGCATTTCTGTCATGTTCTCAAGGACATACTTGAAACCATTTTTGACAGGTCATTCAGAATCGCCTCTGCAGCCTTCATCACTGGTTCTGATGATGGAAAATGTCTCCCACAAAACGTTTCATCAATTAGGGGAAAAGAAAAAAATACACGGGTTAAATGTGGACTTTTGAATGGGTGAGGGACATGCTTCACATTGCTTTTTGTGAGATATTCAGCAACAACATTTGCGTTGTGCGGTCGTGGTGCAGCATCTAGATTTTTGCATGTAAATGTGACCTTTTGTAAGTGTGTGATATCGGTTTTGCAGATTTTTCACGACATTATTGCCCAATTACAGTTTTGTTGCAGATACAACACGATAGTAAACCATTCCCCTAATAACGAAAATTTAGAAGTGCATAACTTTCCACTTTCGCTCTTTATGGTAATGAGATGTGGAGATTTCCACACAGAGCTTTGCCGTTTGCTCTCAGGATTGAAATGATGTAGCCATCAGCAGTGATTACCTAAATGTCTTTATATTTTTAGCAGTTCGGGCACTGGATAGAAAAGTTTCACTATATTATCAGAAATATTACCATCTTAAGTTTGTGATTGTTTTGGTTATTTTATTTTTTGTAATCTAAATGACCGTGCCTGAATGAGATTACAATTGACTACCAATTTTTAATTCACTTAAATTCAAATTCTTTTGTTGCTGTACCTGAAAGAAAGTGACTACCAAAAAACAAAACAAAAACAAACAAACAAAACCGGTACTTTTGAAATGTAGCGTAATATTAAAAGGAGACAGCAAGTTAATCCTGACTTGACTGCCCCTCTTTGACACAGCAATAATCTTATTTCTCGATCACTATGGAAATAATACTTACAAGAAATTCTGCGGGTTAGGCTATCAGTCGTCACTGGTCGCGGAATCCTTAGAATAAGCGACCTTCAACAAGCGCAGAAAATCTTTCCACTCAAGTGACGTAGATAAATAGCTCTTTAAGAGCATGTTGAAAATGATTGATCTAAAGAATCATTTAGCTATTTATAATCTTCCACAATTAAAATTTACATATCGTCGTTCATTTTGCGAAAATCTGGAATCAGACTAATCGCGCGTCAAGAATGAGACGTTTCCAAATACGTGATCAAACGAAAGATGGCTCATGCTTGAGTAACGGTTAATCTGATTACAATTCTTTGGCAAAATGAACGAGAGAACGTAAATTTTAACTGTGTAAGACTTCTTTGTCGATGGTTTCATCATTAACAGAAGTGTATTCTGTTCACTGTTGTTAAGTAATGAGTAGCAGTAATTAAAAGACACTTTTTAGAGTTATTCCTGCATTAAAGTCATTACAATATTCCCATTCAATCACAAATAATATTACCGTTACTTTTCATTCAATTCTAGTATTTTTTTTTTAATTTTGCTAGATTCATACCAATCAGAAATGAAGCAAATTAATGACACGATAATCAATTTCATGTGATAAACATGAAGGAATTATTAAAGTTTAACAAAATCATTCATATGAATATACGCATAAAAACATTACGAATCGAAACAAATATATCATTAACATACATAATTTACTTAAGATACAAATTTGTGTTTTCATTGTATGTAAAGCTGGGTTATTTGTTTGTCTCCCCCACTTTTGCCTTAAACGAGAATTGGAAGTAAGTGAACACTTAACATAATACTCTATCCAAGAAAACGTAACTGTTATACAACAGCGTAAATGTGTTTCAATCTGTAGTAGTTGTAATACCTATATACACTTGTTGCCTTCATTTGTTATTTTAATGGCAAAATATGTTGCCAACACAACTGTTTTTTTTTTTAAAGTTAAAACAGGTTGTTCATAGAATGTTTTGATATTTAACGTTTATTGTACCTTCGAGAAAAAGATTCCTTACAGCTTTCTTAGGTGAACTGTTTCAAAAAGATGAATGAATGAAGAATATATGCAGCATATATGTTGCATTTGTTTCACGTTTCTCTCTTTTTTCAGTCGTTTGATGAAGTTACCATTCTATTCTGTGAACTAATGGACTTCAATTCCAACACAGTTAAGGATGCTATGGATGTAGTAACCAGCATGAATGCAGTGTTCACCTGTTTTGATTCACTGATGGATTCATACAACGTATATAAGGTTTGTGATGTGGTTTTAATATCAAGTACAAATGTTTAATTCGTAGCGTTAATAATGTAAAATGTGCAGTGCTTTTAATTGGACGTGCAACAGCTGTAGCAACAGCGGAGAGGCACATACTGCTAACCGGTTTCTCTTACTATATTTCCGCCTTAAGTAACTTGAATGTTGTCTTATGGTGATAAAATGAAGATTCGTTCACTTATGTGTGTGTTAGTGCTGTTTCAATGGCAATAAAACCGTACACTTTTAATGTATGATTCGTATGTGCAAGCAGATTCTTGTAGAAAAGAGAGAACGACTTGTAAGAAATTTCCCATTGTTCCTAAACCTCACAGATGTGCTATTGTGAGTAAATTTAAGGGTATGTGATCTGCTCTCGATAAGAAGCCACTGTGTGCTTCTCGAGAAGAAACTTGACGAAATTGGAGAAGCAGAAGAAGAGTAGAAGTATATAGAAGAAGATTAAGTGAGCTGAAAGATGTAAGTTATGGGACCGGAAAGAAGAGAGAAGGAAGATTACAGAAAATATTAAGTGAGCTGGAAAATGTAAGTTATGGGATCGGGAAGAAGACAAGATTAGTTAGCTGGAAAACGTAAGTTGTGGGACAGGGAAGAATGTGAAAGAAGGAAGATTATAGAAGTAGATTGAGTGAGTTTAATCAAGTATAATTTCTTTAGATAGTTAACCGTTCGACTTCCGACAGAACATTTTTAGTTTAGGTTGTCAGCTGGCTACCAGCTATTGGTTATTTTATTACCTTTCAGTAGATTTGTAATTTTGTTTAATTTCACTGTGAAAGGTTTAATTTTTATTTAAGTAATATTTTTATTTTATTTATATAATTATAGATGTAATCTGTAAAATTATTATGTATTGTGGGAAAAGAAAATTTAATAAACGATGAATTTTGAAAATGCACGCCCCGGTATAGAAAACAAGGTATCGGGATGGAGTATTGCACATTTTATTACATTTTATTTTTTGTCTAGCGTTATCGCTTTCGAAACTTGGTGGGATGACGTAAGGTCATTATTTCTATACAAGCAAAATATAGGGGTGGTTGCAAATTTTTGGGGGAGTGGGACTGTTTGGAGCGGAGGAAGATACTTCGGTACTTGAACTATGATCACGGCTGGCCATTTGTGCTTAGGGTTTCAACGCAGGCACCATCGGGAGGAAGCGATGAGATAAGGGAGACACCGGGCGGCCTGGATCCACGGGGGATATAGACGAGATCCTGACATGTTTTCAAATAGAACACTCCGGCGCCAGTTGAGTCCCCCTTCAAGGAGTTCAGAAGCCGAGGCAGAAACCTTTGCAAAGCGCAAGACACCATCACGCCGCATCGGCCCACTTTGCTCTTACACTTTTGACGCTGTAAAAGAACCAAACAGGGAAAAGACATGAAATGGTGGAGTAGAGAATTCGTGGGATGTATATATACATCCCAGCATTCGCATGAGAAATGAAGAATAAACCCAAGATCAGAATGGCCGGGGACCTCTCGAATGCCAGTTTCAAGCTTTACCGTATGAGCCGCTAAGTGATATTTACATATAATCTAACATGGGAAGTGTCAAATTTACTAAAACTTTATTAAATGACGTTATAAAGTAGGAAATTATGTCTTGCTGAAATGGACCAACAACTTTTCTCACATGGCTGAGAAAAGTTTAAATTATTTTAAATAGAACATACCCCTTTATTTTTTTATTTACATATTTGTTTATTTCTGCAGTGAAATGAGAGTTACATCTGCATTTGAATGTGTTTTCTGTCGATAATGGTTTGCGAAATTTATATGTGTAAAATATTCTTGTGTTACTACAGATTTAACCCAGGGGTATAGCGGCCTCTTGCCAATGATCTTTTCTGCCCTTGACGTTGGGTCGTCGCGATAAGATTTTATCGTTTGGAACTTGTTTATGTTTTTATGTTACTGTTGTATATTTTCGAATGCGAACAAAACATTTGATTGAACGCCCATAATACCAGTACTGAGAACGTCTGCCAAACAGTTCAACTTAGTAAGATAAGCAATGTTGCAAAGGAAAATCTAAGCAAAAGAATGAATTGTTTGATCAATCACACTGAAACTTCTTCCCACAGTAGCGACATTATTACAACACTGAAAGTATGAATTACTCATCTGAAGAATGTATGGACATTGCTGTTTCCGTGACGGAAACGAAAGTTGAAAGGAACATCAGATGCATAGTGAGGTTTCCGCCGACGCTCGTTGTGAGTAAATCGTCAGTTTGGAGCATTCTTCGAGAACACAGCCTTCATCCATAGCACTTGTGTTTAATACAAGAGGTACACGGAGCAGATTTTCTAAGCCGGACAGCCTTTTGTCAGTGGGTTGAAAGATTTCAATAACTTATTATTCAACAAATAATCTACATTTAACAATGTGGGTATGGCGAACCGACACAATGCGCCCTATTGATTAGTAGACAGTTCTAACAGGTACGACATGTGCAATATCACTCAAAGTTTGGAGTGGAATTCCATGCGATTAATTCATACATTCTGATCTTACTTCCTGAATGACAGACATTGGAGCTGGATGTTAATGAATTTCATGTCTTGTTGGAAGACGGTTCTTACACCGACAAGCACCTTATGTGGTACCAACATAACGGCGCTCCACTCCCCCAGTGCTTATGATGATGATTATTATTGCTTAAAGGGCGCAAAACTGCCAAGGTCATTAGCACCCAACCCAGTGTTTAACAAACTAAATGCACCATGCCCAAAGTCACCAAAAATGGCCCCAGAATGTTCGAGCCCCAAGAATGGCCCCATTATCTACAATCTTGATACCACATAATTTCTTTCTATGAGAATATATGAAAAATCATCTTAATCTCACTGAATCCACCATTGACATGAAATATAGTGCAATTCAATCACATAGCAATATAGTACCTAGTGAGGAGAAATTTTCAAAGATGTGTTCGCCTTCACTTGGAAGAGCACAGCTCCATTCCAAAATTTTATGCACTGAATTTCAATCCTAAATACTCAATAATATGTTAGCAATGCATAGAACACTACAGCTGTGGTTTCATGCCTTCCCGATGGTTCATTAATTTTCCCTCAGCCAATATGTAGTGCAGGTGATGTGCTCCTCTACAAATTAAATTTGTAATAAAAGCAAAACTAAACATCATCCTGCTTGCATTGTAAAGAGCTTATCTAAATATATTATTTCTGAAGTAAATACATGTGAACAAATGTTATATTTAAAAATACTTGTTGGTGCTGTGGCTTTGTCAAAAGCAATATTTTAGTATATTTTAATTTTATTATCCCAGAATCTGAACTATCTACAATGTGACTTTCTGTAAAATATGTTTTGGACTGTTATCAATAGTTTACACAAGGTAGAAAAAAAATATTTTGAAACTCTGTTTGATGATCTGAACAAAAAAGTTTACACTTATTTCTTAAAACCAGCCCAAAAATATAGGCCTTCTTAAAAATTTAATAAATTTACCCCCCTTTGCTTTAAGTGTTCAATCTGTTTACACTAAATTGCAGAATTGTTCTTTAAAACCAAGCAAATATTTAACCAAAGGACTTATCCCTTAGTTACCCAAGTTTTATCCCAGGAGTGGGTGGTAAGGTACCAAAAGAAGTAAGAATTCTCATGCCTTTCATCTCCATCAAATTTTATCTGCAGATTTTCCGGATTCAGAGCACAGTATTTAATATGACATTAGTTTTTTCTATGGTCTACATGCACTCTTTCCCCTAATTTCATCCCCTTAAGACATAAGATATCAAAATTTACCAAGCTGAACAAATTACATGATTAGAGGCATGTGAAAATTTTAGCTTTATAGCACATTTTCTGTTGTCCCTGATCAAGTACTTTTAGTTGGTGGTATGATATTAAAATGTATGGTGCATCTCATGTCCTTTATTTTGCAAGATATTACAAGTCTGAGCAATGGTTAATCTAGTTAGTATTGAAATTTCTCAGTGCACCACTAACATATTAAATTAATGTACTCTCTGGGAGAAGCTAATTCATTTTCAATTTAAAACTGCTCATATACAAGTCATATGGTTTAAAAAGTACTGACTGATAGCTTATCAAACTATCACGTTTCATATTGCACATAGTGAAAAATATTGTAAGCAGAATGGAGACTAAAGTAAAACCTCTGTTATCTGCTCTAATTTAGGGGAACAGTATAAAAGATTCAAATATTCCATACCATTAACTGTATTCAGTATTTCAGCTGACGATTCTGTCAAATAATGTGTTTCCTCTCTACTGTTGACTAAGTTGAAAAGTTGAATTCCTTTTTACTCTGTTTTATACAATAAACTAAAATCAATGCCACCATGTTTCATTGGAGTGATCAGTAAATTATGAAGATACAAACTAATTGAATACTATGACATTTTCTGCACAAAGAAACTGTGAAATGGCTAATTAAGTTTATAGTTAAATAGTTATCATTTTTAATTACCGGGTAACCTTGGTTTAACTAGGTCAATGGTTAATGAGTTGTCAAGTTATATGAGTTTATATATTATTAAATTAATCACTTTCATTGATGTTGGTTGTTGAATGCATTTACTATATAATCCTCAAAGATTTTCAGTATATTGATTTCAGGTACTGCCTAAGCTGCTGCAAGAGTGGAGAAAAGGAGAATTACTGCCAAACATTTTCTTTCTAAAGATAGAGGATGCTCTCACATTCATTATGATTAATAGGGAAATTAATAATATAGATCCAATACAACGAGTGTAGATATACCATAGAACTTATATAAAAGAAAATAAAGTAGTGATTCTTACAGATTCAGCTTCAGCTATACAAGCTATAGAATGATATATAGTTCATATGAATCTTACAATATAAGGGACATGAGATCTTAATATAGATTACTTCAAACAAAATTTCAACAAATAATACTACTGTGGATACCAGCACATGTGGGAGTGATAGGTAATGAGAATGCAGACTTTCTGGCCAAAAAGGGGGCAGTGCTATATTCAAAACCAGTAAAACCCTGTGGATTAAATGTAAAATTAAAAAATATCAAAAAGACCATAGAACAAAAATATCAACATAATATTCAAGAGGAAATATCTAATAAAAATAATTCTAATATAAAAGAAACAGTACAAAAAATAAAAAATCTATCAAGGAAGGAAGCAGTTGCTCATTTTAGACTGGCAACTGGACATGATTGTCTGGCGGAACATCTACACAGATTTGGTTTTATGAATGATAACACATGTAAGATCTGCAATACTGACAAGATTCTAAATGGAGAACATCTATTGGAATGCACAGAACTGAGGATAGCCACACCTGACGGGAAAATACGCAAATTATATTGGCTGGCCAGGGAAAAATTGATGGATCAAAATCCTGCACATTAGATCAACAACAACAACATAATAAAAATCCAACTGTAAATGTTATGCAAAATATGGACATAAGCAAGCCAGAAAACTATGGGTTATAATAGCCCATAAGGATATTATAATAATATAGTGTTTTTTCAGACCACTAGCAATTACTCAAATTGTAATAAATGTAGATGTAGTGATGAAATTTCTTTTCAATATTTTTTCCATCTGTAGAACTAAGAGATGGAATTGAATATCTGTACAGAATATAAAATTACTCAATTAGTCTCATAAATTTTAGAACATTAATTAAACCCAGTTTGTTGCTTATTGGTACATGTGAGAGTGTTTGCCAACAGAGCATATATTTTATGGCTTATTACTTAAAAATATTTTCTTTTAAATCTGATAGTATGTTAAAAACTACAGGAATAATATGTATTAACATTTAAAAATTGTAATACATTGTCATTAATTATAAGTTATCTGCTTTTCTAAATGAAAAAATATGTTACTTAAAGTACATAGGGAGTACCTCATACCAGTAGCAGTATACTTTATTTCAGGTTGAAACTGTTGGTCAAGTTTATATGGCTGTCAGTGGAGCACCTGAATACACCCAAAAACATGCAGAAAACGTTACAAATGCTGCCATTAGTTTGTTACATCAGGTGAAAGAGCTAAAGATGCCATGTGGAATGAAGATACAAATCAGAATAGGCAAGTAACATCTAAAACAATATTTTTAAATAAATAATATAAAGTAAAATGTTTTGGAATTGCAATGGCTTTAATCTAAGCACAAAGCTTGATGGCATATGAAGAACAAACAATATTTGTAGAGAAGTGTTGCCAAACTAATATAGGCATATATCAGTGAGAATCCCATACAACTGCTACTCAATCTATTATCTGAGAGCCAGACCCCATGCCATAACTCCATGTGTATTAACTAGCCTTTATATAGGGATCACATATTTTGCAGACTATTACTTTGAAACTGAAATGAATGGTGTCCTATTCATTTTTTACAACAAAATTATTAGTTGACAATTCTGAAGAGCAGAGACTAAATATGATGAAACAGATCTTCACCAGACCCTACCTTCACATGGCATTAAATTTTGCATTAACTGTAAAAGTAAGTGACTGTTTCATTGACTAAAAACAAAATGCATATTCTTAGTCAAAAGTATTATACCATTATCACTAAAATTAATAATCCTTTTTAATCATATAAAGAAACTAAAATATTCATATCTGTAATGTAACATTAATGTTGGAGGCTATGCTTTTAAATAGTTTGCATGTGAATTATATTATAAGTGTTTAATTAACACATTTTCTAATGTTTATTCATACCTATAGGGGATCATATTAATTTTAGTTAATTTAATAAAGCAGCATTAAGTATGCTCAGATAAATTTTTAAGTTAGCTTAAAGTATAGCTGATTAACTCACACCTTCCTTTCCATAGGCATCCACACTGGGCCTGTAGCAGCAGGGGTTGTTGGAGTGAAGGTCCCTCGCTATTGTCTCTTTGGTGACACTGTCAACACTGCTGCAAGAATGCAGACATCAAGTTTGGTAAATCTGTAACTACAGCTCATTATATAATAGATTAAAACACATTATAAATTATGTCTAAAAGAAAAAAATATGGAAGGCATAACAGTGGCATCCTGACTATACTATTAACTACAATGGAAGGTGATGTACATGAGCTTCAGTTATGCATTTTTTATTTTCTTCTACTCTAAGTACCTGATAATTTTTTTTCTCAGCTTAACCCTCTAGGTTTTTATTTAATAATATGCCAGATGTTACACACAAGTACTACTCATAAATCATAGGGACCATCAGATTTTTGTTTTAAATTCAGAACTTTTACCTAAACAAAATTCTTTCCAGACCTAAACGATTGTAATAATGTAAGCAGTAGGTAACTTTACAGTTGTCTTGAAACAAAATGGAATTTTGGCAATGTGAAGAAATTAAAGAATGCACACAAAAATAAGATAACTAAAAATAAAATGGAAATAGGTGCTGATATATGCAAAAGAAAATGCTGTTTGTGCAAAGGCTTACATTTTTCATGTTAGAAACACATTTCAATAATACTGTCATGATATTGAATGGCTGATGGTTTGTTTAAAAGCAATCAAAAACAACTAAATTAGAAGCAGCTACCATAGCTCATATATTAATTAATGTAGCCTATATTAATTTCCAGAGTGACATGTTACCCGGATATTTGTTATTTCTAGTTTTTAAAACACCTATGGCAGTTTGCTTTGTACCTGTATAATATGACAAAAATAACTAAATAAATAAATAAATAACAAAGCAGTTTAGATGTTTACAAATATGCTAATAAAACAGAAGAACAAGAGTCATCTCTAATTATTTTATGCCGTAATTCTGAGCCTTGTGAAAGGTTCAGTTTCATTAGTTAGTCTTGCTGCTATCAAAAAGGACTAGAATAAATGGAACTAATATTTCAAAATTTCATCATTAGGACAAATTATAATATCATAAAAATAATTAGAAGTACCTAAGACTCAAACTAACATTTATTTTTAACTTTAATTTTTTCAGCCCGGACGAATACATATATCTGCAACTACATGCAATCTTCTTCCTGCAGATTGCTATGATATTGAGCCCAGAGGACTTGTTTTAGTGAAGGTAAATATATCACATCAACAGGGTTTATTAAAGTGCTGAAAACTTATGTTCATAGTGCTGCCAAAAACACTCGTTCCATAGCACTATTTAATAATATAAAACATTTGGTAATAATTTGGTGGAAGTATGAACAATTACTTTACACATTCAGAGCTACAACATTTAAGTTTAATCAAGCAGGAAGAGATGAAATGTCTACTCACAAGTTAAGATTCTCTATAATGAGGTAATCATGCTTCTATCATAGATGCTCACAATTTTATTTTCTTTATTTTATTATTAGAAGGGAGGAAGGGAGGAAGGCATAGGGAGTATAAAAGTTATTTAAACTTTTATAATAGAAAACCACTATATATATAAAAATAACAATGCCTGTAAAGCAATATTATACTCAGTATCTTCAAACGTCAGTGCAATATTTTATAGAGTGATCCAATAAAGTTTGGTTCCATTGTCATAACTGGAATAAGGCAATTCAACATCAGAAAGTTACTGTGAGTGATTAAACCACAATGCTTTACTTTATAATATTTAATTATTTTTTCAAAAGCAAAAACTTACAGTACGCCATTAAGTGGCAATTTTTATATTATTTGCTCATGTAATCAGATTTGCTGTCATATACTTAATTTATACTTAAAAACCAGTATCACCTATTTTCAAAGAGTATTATCACTGGTTTTTAATGGTTCTTTTAATGATAAAGAAGAAGAAAAAGAAGAAGAAATGATGATGATTATCATCATCTAGGGATTTGCAATATCCATGCTCTAGAGAAACCTGAAATATAGTGCATACATTAATGTATGTTTGTTTGTTTTTTAATAGTGTATAATGCCCATTTTTACTACTGAGGCACTGCAGGCGGTGACACTGATGATACATGAAATGAAATAATATATTGGGAAAGAATTTTTTTTTAAGGAAGGAAACATTCCAGGCCTAAGTTTAGGGTACCTCCCCGGCATTTGCCATTAATGAGGACTAAGGAAAACCTGGAAAAAACCTCAGTCAGGAAGGATGGTCTTGGCAGGATTCGAAGCCCAGACCTGCCACACATGAGCCTGTGCCTTAATGACCTCGGCCACCCATGGGGGTAATGTGTTTTCTATAAAACATAATCATGAATACTGAGGAACGTAAGGGGAAACAGTTACACTTTTCATTTTTTACCCAAAATTGTTCATAACAAATTCCCTGAATAATATACATGTACTTAGTCAAAAGAGTGATAGTAACAGAGTACAGAACATACTCCAGTTAATGACTTTTTTTTTGAATTAAGCATATTAGCATGTACTCCTTAAGACAAGAAAAAAATGTTTCAACTCTTGAAGTATGAATATATCTTGAAGTTCACTTTGGCACAGTGCCTTGTTATCTAAACTCTCCCCTTAACTGCTCATTTAGTCAGCTATAGTATGATATTAACTTTGATGGATACTAGTGTATATGTGTTTGTGACATGCATGATTTTTGTTGTAAACACAGTGAACAGAAACTAATTTGTTCCAATTTGAATTCAGCTTTGTCAAGTGCTACTGATGTTATCCAAAGTTGGATTTTAACTCTAGAAGTGGACCTTTTTGTGCCCTAAGGTATGCATAACTTGGCAGCAAGCCCAATTACATAACACTGGATAAAACAGTTTACAAAAATAATGCCCTCCATTATACCCATAGCCATTTTCTTTAGATTTAAAGGTGCTAAATAAAAATTTAGCAAAGAAATGGCTATGGTTTGGGAAAGATCTGCAGTAGTTTCTTATATGTATAATAGCACAATATGTACTAATCTCATTTATCAGTAAATGTTTCCAGCATTGCTTTTCATGTTGCTTGCAGAGCTGCTCAGCATCATTTCTAACAAACACTCAACAGTGGTTGTCCAACATGAGAATCAGTTGTAACTTTCTCCATTGTTGTAATTTTCTGATAAAAACATTCTCCATGCTCATTACTAATCATATTACAGTTTTGGTGAAAAATTCAGGTGGAAATAAAGCAAATGTGTCTTTTAGGGCTTAGAGCAGCCAAATATGTGATACGGTGACAAATCTACAAGGAGTTCTCTATTGCTTTCTGCTCTAATGTTTCAGAGTAGGTAATTCAAACATGAGAATATGTCTCCAGCATGTGAAACATTTCACTCAAGACGAGCTCTCAGATCTGGAGACCCATTTCCTTTTTAATTTTCATTTTGTGCACAGAATAGATTTTGCATTCAATACTGGAGAGTTGATTCAATCTTGGGAATGGCAGATTTTTGCAGACAAATTTTTATGTATAGATCAGTAGTAGAATTTTATGCACTTTTGTTCATCATTATTCTCTCCTAAGTTCCAACATTTCTTGAAAAGGCAGTCTTGCTTCACAAAGTACAAATTGTTTGGTAGGCTCTTGTTCACAAAAAATAGCAATATTTCATTTTGCCAACTGCAAATCTGTAAACATGAACATTACTTTCAAGTCATCATAGAAATGCTAGCACTAACCTAAACTGAAGATAGTCAAACATATGCTTAAGTTTTCATAGACTTTTTTAATTGTAAGTAATATCCTTGACTAGAATAGATAGAAGAAGGTTTACAATATTCAACAATTCTGCTTTGACACTAAATTTTGATGAGTGTATGAACAAATGTCATTCTTATAGGCCACATTTGATTGAAAGAATATTCATTTTGTTATCTACATTGCAGCAGAATAGAAGGCAAGTTTCTTTTCAGAAAGATTCAAAATGCCCTTGGAGATTGTGAAACAATGTTACTCATTTGTTGTTGAGAATATTCCATTGTTTTATACTGATGATTATGTCATTTTAGATCAGTGATTGTATATTCATGATACACTTTTCATCATAATGATTCATTGGTTCTCAGGATAGATAAATGCAATATGTTGCAATCAGAAATTTGAAATGCAGCATTGTCTAATAACACCTAAGTATACAATGCAGAATCAATAGTTTATGTTGGCATTTTTATGTTTAGTACCTAACAGTTATTAAATATTTGCTGCTTTCACTTCAGGGTCTAAGTGTGTTTTGTAGTGCCTCTGCACATAACTGAAATATTAGTGATTTGTTGAGCTAGTTTTCTTACAAATGAAGTGGTTCTTAATTTATGTAGTAATTTGCTGTCCCTGCACTAAGCGCTGATAATACCAAATGTTTCACTGTTTTAGCTCAATTTAGAAACAGCTAAAAATGTTATACATATGTGTGGTATATTATGTTTTTTCATTTGCATTTACAGGGAAAGGGTGATATGGAAACTTACTGGGTAAACAACAAATTACAAGAAAAACCAAATACTCAGCAATAAACAGTATGCATCTTAACACCTTACATCATTTTTCTTTGATATTTAAATAAAATATTGTATATATTTTTTCTAATAATGTCACAAGTTATGTTTTCTGGAGTTTTTTTACATGATATTTCATGTTCAGATAATTTATTTTGCAATATCGATATTTACCTTATATGTTCCCTTTCTACAGCATAGAGGATATTACAATAAAGATGTGCTTTTGAGAAATATGCTGAATATTGTCCAGTAAAACTTGTATCTTTGTTACTTTCTTTAATTATAAAGAATAAGACAATTTAGAGCCTGTGAAATTTATCATATATATTTAATTGAACAATGTTTCATTTGCATTGGAATTAACTGTAAAATTGCAAGTATCTAAATATTTATGGTTGCAATTAAAGTTTTTGACAAGGTGCTAAAATTGGAGAGTAAAATTTCTAATAAATTTGAATAGTCAACAAAAATTACTATTAAACTCGGTAATTATTGAATTCTGATATAAGGGTACTATATGCATGTTCTTCTATATTTATGTCACCTTAACTCACATAAAATCATCAAAACAACTTATTAAAATATAAAAAATACTGAGGGTGCCAAAAAATGTATACATATTTTGACAGTAGATATCTATTTAATATATTTCAAAGTTGAACCGAAAAACAACAGTATTGTGTAGTATGATGTTTTGTAAACAGATGTGACTCACATCATTGTCATAGCGTTGTTAGGTGACATGTAAATTGACAATGAACAA
Source organism: Metallyticus violacea (assembly GCA_030762175.1). Taxonomy (NCBI): domain Eukaryota; kingdom Metazoa; phylum Arthropoda; class Insecta; order Mantodea; family Metallyticidae; genus Metallyticus; species Metallyticus violacea. The sequence continues at coordinate 32,325,138 of CM060846.1, forward strand.
ATGAAGACACGATTATCATAAATCAATAATGAATAAATGAAGCCAAGATTATCGTATAATGTTCTGTAAAAAGAGGTGACTCACATTACGTTATGCTGGCATTGTTACAACAAAATGGAGCCAAGATTATTGTTTGAAGGGCGGGAAGCAATTCTGAAGTTCTATTGGAAAACCGAGAATGTTGAGGTTCAAAGGCAATGGAGACGTGTGCACAGAACAGAACTGCCAATGGAAGCAACAATTGCATGCATTCAAGAAAAATTTCAGGCTCATGGTATCGTATGGGATGTTCACAAGTGCAGATCTGAGAGACCTCGCACAGCAACTAGCCCCGCATCCTTAGCTATGGTTTTGGAATATTTTCAGCACTCACCACAGAAATATACAAAGACATGAGACTGGGATTTGCATAACCAGGGTATGTTGTATTATTAAAACAACAAAGTTGAAAGTTTTCATCCCAAGACTTTTGCAGGCATTAAATGAAGATGACCCTGATCGGAGAATGCAGTATTGTGAGTGATATTTGGAAAATGGTGCGAGAGAATGAAGCCTTCATAGGGAAAGTTGTTTCATTCGATGAGGCACAATTTAAGTTGAACAGAACTGTTATCCGGAATGGCTGTGGCTACAGATGTGCAAACAATCCCCATATTATTTTGAAAAAGGCTGTTAATTTACCTGAAATTAATGTTTGGTGTGGGTTGTCATCCAGTGGTTTAATTGGACCATTCTTTTTTGAAGGAACAGTAACTGGTCCATTCTACCTTAACATAATACATCCATCTTACCTGCTATTCATATTATGGAAATGAGGAACTTTACTTCCAACAGGATGGTGCACCACTGTGTTACCACCAAGATGTGTGTCAGTACCTTGATGACAATCTTCCAAGGCACTGGATAGGATGAAGAGGTCCAATTGAGTTTCCACCATGTTCTCCGGATCTAACTCCGTTGGACTTCTACCTATGGGGAACTCTTAAGGATTCTGTATACCATAGAAAACCAGCTACACTGTCAGCACTTCAGGAAGAAATTGAAATGGCATGGACTGCAATTGCTGAGTACACTTTCGCAAACATTGCTCATTCAGTAGTTCAGCATACTCAGAAGTGTATCAACGCCAATGGTAGGTATTTTGAGCAACTGTTGTAATTGTAAAATTCTAAGATGATTAGTGCTAATCATTTCCTGTTTGTGTGAATTCAGTTATGTTATGTTAACCAGATTTTTCTTTCCATGAAGTGTGTATACATTTGTGGCATCCTCTGTAGATATAAAGATGCACTAATTATGAAGCAAATAAGGGAAGAGAAAAAGAGTATACACAGTTTAACAATGTGCTTAATTTAATGAATATTATATGTAGAAAAAATTATAATTAACAAAAAAAAATGATAGGTAGACACTTCTTCAAAATTACAGATGTAAGAAATCTGCACACGGAAAGGTCTATAATTTTCATTGGCAGAACACAAAAAAGGAAATGGACCATTCTGCATCTAACACTAAAGAGAATCTTTAACCAAGTATTCTTCAGCCAGAGATTTCAATTTATATAAAAAAAGATTTTAACAAATGTGTTATGCCATCTGAATCATAGTAAATAAATGAAAGGCCATTTGTTTTGCATTTATAGGAGAAGTAAGTTCTAAAACTTCTCTAGTAATGTCTTTGTATATAAACACACTGACTTCACTGGTATTACAATATGGATGATGGGCAAATACCACATTTCATAGTGTGATCCACCTACTATACAGTTGGAAATATAGGCAGATATGGTCCAAGATGACTATAAAATCCTCTCTTTTTGAATCCTCTACAAGCAATAGCCTTACTGGTGCGGAGCTAAGATTCATTTGTATATATTGTATAACAAAAAGGTATGTCAAAACTTTGGAGAAACATTCCTCACATATACATGATAAAAATTATAATATGAACATGGGTTCGGAATTACTTTATCTCCTTGTTAGAACCTTTTTCTACACCTGTACCACACAGCAGAATATTTCAAAAGCAAAACTGTAGGAAACAGAAAATCATGTGAAATGTTCAAAATGTTCTCCAAAATGTTTAACCCACTATTGCTGATATATCCTGCAGTATCTTGTATTGTCTGGCAACATTGCAGAATATGAGCATGAAGATTTTCTACACCTTTAGCTAATCCATAGATCATATGAGCCTCTGCCAACTCAGCATTTAAAAACCACATTTTATTGTACCTGGAACAAGGCCTATAAATACACAGAACTTAACATTACATGCTCGGTGCTGTGTCAAACAATGAGTAGCATAACAAGCAAACTATGTGATATAAAATGGCTAAAACAATGGTGGAATATTTACAACACCCCCATTTAACCAGAGGTAAAAGTAAATATTTACCTGCTGTACGCATTAAGCAACTGTTCTTTTGTGGTGTTATTGCCAACTGTACTGGCATTGTAACTTGAGCAGAGTTATAGACAAAGAGCTCTAGCAAGGAAATAAAGCATTTACAGATCCATGTTCATATAACATATTTGCACCCTCTATATGTAAAGAATATTTCCCCAAAATTTTGGAATTCCTTTTTGTTATACCGCATATAATTGAAGATACGCTGTGTAGCTGCTTTATTGATTTAATTTTTAATTACTTGGTGGAACTTTTGCAGAGATAACACACATCCAAAGTAGTTGGATGAACCTCTTGTATCTGTTTTTGGACTAATGACAAATGAATGAATAATGTTTAACGCCCATTTTTGCTACAGAGGCACCACAGGCAATGGACACTGATGATACATGAGATGAAATGATATATTGGGAAAGGATTTTTATTTTTAAGGAAGGAATTGTTCCAGGCCTAAGTTTACGGTACCTCCTCGGCATTTGCCATTTATGAGGAGTGAGGAAAACCTGGAAAAAACCTCAGTCAGAGAGGACAGTCCTGGTGGTATTCGAACCCAGACCTCCCGCTCACGAGTCTGCATCTTAATGACCTCGGCCACCCATGGCAGTGGACTAATGACAACATGGGGACAATCAAATGAATATGTTTTTTACTGTAGACAAATAATACTTTAAGGTTTTAACAATTTTTTAAATTGTAGAATACTTCAAAAAAGCTTAAGCATGAAATAAAATGGTGAGTTTTTGATCAGTGGAATAAAAGTCCAGCATGATAACTGATCACTTTAGCACTATGGATCATGTGGAATTGCTTGTAAAACAATAAAAGTGCATTCTTCCAGAGTTCTGAACCAAGTGAATCACTCTGTGCCAAAAATGTACACAAACTTTGATTGGTATTTTCTATGAACTTTGAACATTGGATTGAATAATTATGGTGGCAAAGTGTAGTATTATGTTCTCTCTTAAGATGCCATTATAACATGAATACTAGCATCATCAAATGACTGATAGGACGGTCAAATAAAAAGGCTGAAGTATGATCACTATTCCAGGAGTGCAAGGCCATTTAAAGTAATATTTATATTACTTTGAGATAGTTTGATGCAATGGAGGCAGAGTTTGCAACAGAACCTCCAACACACCTGGAAATCGCATATATTTGTTATAAGTTTGAAACTCATTGTATGATGTGCACAAGGGAAGACCCAGGAGGCTTCTCACAGCAATAAGTTCTGCTTCCTTGACTGTTATGCTGCTGGAACAGTTTACACATTCAACTAAGAAGTGTGTTGCATAATGTATATATTATACATGATTAGTAAAACAAGTTAATGGTGCTTTCTTAAAGTACCAAAATTGAAAGTGCACATTCCAAGAATATTATGTGCAATGAATAAAGAGGATGTTGATGGAAGAATGCAGTATTGTGAGTGGTTTCAGGAATGAGGAGTTTGTTAGGAAGCACAATGTAAGCTTAACAAATCAGCATAAATTTGTTTACTGGGCTCCAGAAAATACTAGTGTTCATGTGGAAAAAACAGTCAATTCATTCGAGCTCCATGTCTGGTGTGGATTGTCGCCTATGAGCTTAATTGGATCATTCTTTTTTGAAGGTGGAGGGATTGGCCAGGTGTGCCTAGACATGTTACATACATTAATTTTACCAGTCATTTGTGCACTCTTTGGGAATGAGAAATTTCTCTATCAACAAGATGGTGCACCACTGCACTACCATTGCCATATGGGAGCTTATCATAATGAGAGCCTACCTCAGTTACACTGATATTATTATGGAAGAAATTGTGATGATATGTACAACAATCCCACCAGGCACTTTGATCAACACTGCCCATAAAGTAATTTACTATTATCAGAAGTGGCCAAATGAAAATGGTAATCTACTGAGATTTCATATAACTCATATGCAGCTTTTAATGTCTGCATAAGTTCAGTATTTTATTGTTAACACAGGTTTCTCTTAGTTGAAGCATGTGTAATGTTATGGCATGTTCTCTCTCACTCACACACACACACACACACATACACATACTGTCACAACCCAAACTTGAGCCACTCACTTTACATTATTCCTTAAAGTTAATTTAGCATTTAGTCAGACATAAGGGGCATACTCTTGTATATAATCTCTCATAAATCTCTAACATTCTTTAAGGAAATCTACATATGGGATGGGAAAACATTAATAATATAATGAACTTTATATATGAGATTGCTGTTACTGCAGCCTTTTATATTCATAGCACATAATTATTACAATTCCAAATGTTACCTAAAGGATGCCATTAAAATGGACAGGAAGAGTGGTTTTGCATCTTCATTTGCTCATGTCTATTGGTAGAATTCCCCCAAACAAACCAAGCTAAGCACATTTTGGTTAGTACACATACTCAGGGCTTGTCTCATTACATGTTCAAACCTGCCAGAAGGCACGAAATTAAATAGCGATTATTGCCTGTGTGATCTCAACAATCCTTATTAACGCACACTGTTACACACTATTATAATGCATTATTTTCATTATTAAACCCAAATATTAAGCATACCTATGCCATATGCACACATTTTTAAAGTCACATACCAGTACCAAAGTCTCTCTGCACAAATAAACTGTGAAAAATTAGCATGGTATCATGAAAGGAGTAAGATATGGAGACAGCAACATTTTTTACTATGTATAAGGGAAATCATATGAATGAAACAGAAGAGGAGAGCCTTTGGTAATTACATGTTATTTTAAAAATGTGTACAATATGTGTGTGATAGCTTAATAATCATTGAAACAGAAACACTGTACGTAACTTCCCTTTCTCAGAAATCTACATACATATGGTATTTTAACTAATTATGCATCTTTTAATTACATACCATTTTATGCATGTTACTGAAATTTTAAGTACATATTATACCTCATATTTTCAAATTTGAACAAAAATATATTTTTTTTAAATAAAGAATTGTGAGGAAAGGAAAAAAAAAAAAAGAAAAGAATTGTTTTTTTTAATTTTAAAATATAAATAAAAATATGAAGAACATTGCTTATAGTATGCAGGATTGTTATTAATAATATTGCAAACATAATATACATTTTTGTTCACATGCTAATTAGCATACTTAGTAACAATTATATCTATAATATTTTTTTTGGATACATTTTCTTTTCTCAACTAGGTATTTATGTAAATCTAATGTGCCATCAAATGTAATGTGCACCCAAAATTCAAAACTTAAAATTATAAAAAAATATTTTCACTTATTGTTGTACGGCATCTTAAGAGATAAACCTGTCTGCTTCATAAAATGATCAGAGCATAGAATTTATAAGATGACTATTGTTACAGCTTGGAGTACTTAGGGCAACATTCATCACTCATACTATTACCAGGACAGTTGGCATAAAAAGAAGAAAAGTTATTTCTTATGGTGTCATTAGTAACAAGTTTCCCAGTCTTCCTCCTTTTAGTATGAATTCCAATATTTTTTTCAATGTCAGGATGTGTTCCTTTGCGAGGAGCAGAGAATTTCTTCCTACTAGCTTTAGTTACAAATAATATTAATTTCTGTTACTGCCACAAGTAAACATTTCTATCAGCTACATTGAACTCTCTGCCTGTCTTTCTGTTACATTTTTTTCATCATAAAGAATTACTTTCCACTTGAAAGTAGCATCATAAGATGTTCTTCTCTGTTTGTCCTCCATTTTGTGACTACCTACTATTCAAACATTCTATGCAATAATAGGCCAATAATAAATGTAACAAAGTCGAGAATCGCAGCAATGCATTATGATGTAATTAATAAAAAATTTGAATGAAGTTAGCAGTGAACTATGGAACAGATTTGTGTAAATATGGCGTTCACTTTTCAATAAATATTGATAAAACTGAAGAACTATCATACTTTTTTTAATTAGCTTATAAATGTAATGAAACTTTCCTGTTTTTTTCTTGGTTATGTTGCTGCATCCATAAGTGGCTCAATTCCTCATAATCTAAAACTATCATAAAGGTTCATTTAGTTGCTCTTAATGTAATGCCAAATGGTGTTAGTGGGTACAGCAATTCATGATATATATGAGCCAAAGTTCTCATCCACAGACTATTTCTATATCTTAAACTCCCTGCATATACAGGGCTTTCACATAAATACTATCCTGTATACTTCATATGTGGTGCAGTGTTTTAAATCCCATCAGCTGGAAGCAGCACTCCCCATTCTTTCCAATACAAGAAGCAGGATAGGTTTCACATAAAAGCCCTGTATTATCTATTGAGCTCAAACTTATTTGTCACTTGCCCTAGTTTCCCAAAGGCCTACTCAAGATAATGAGAAGCAATGACTGTGTCATGTCCATCTGTAGTTTGGTGAAATAAACTCTGAAAGATGCCATTGAATAGAATTTGTAGTATAAAAACCTCAATTCAACAGTAATATTTTGGTTATTGTAAAAGAAATAAAGCAGTATAACATTATTAAAGTTTTATTCCAACAACATAACAGAATATTTTTCATAAATTATAAGCACTGGTTTTGGAGAGTATCACAATTTGTTGTTCTTGTACAATAGTTTACTGGCAGAAACAAGAGTCTTTTGTATTACGTTTGATCCATGTTATGTATCGATTTACCCTTGTGTAAACTCCTGGATGGTTTGGTCTAGCACATCCTTCACCCCAAGAGACGACACCTAAGAACATATTTGAAGTTCAGTATCTGCTACAGTTTTGTCTTGTGTATATGAGCACTTAATGTTTTTATTATAAAATGTAATTCAATTTCACTCATAAAAGTATGTGAACACCATAATGATAGCTTAAGTAATTAGTGTTGTTAAGATAGTATAGAAAGGAAGGTGAATTAGGAGATGTATATATATTTAAATATTTGTACAGCAATGCTATAATTTTGATATTTGTTGTTTTAAGTGCTGCTACTAGTGTGCTGTTTTGACAAGATGAAACAGTAGAGAAGACTAAAAATCCAGTATTCATAAGGTGTTTTGTAAAGTGTATTTTCGTCAAGAATTATATTTTTAAGTGAAATAACATGATTGTTCAAGCAGATATATAACTAGATAAAATTAAAATGAATGCTGTTTACTGTATGTTTCAAGTTTAAAAATTTAATGACGCATCACAATTAAAATTTCATAATGCCAACAAGCTTCTTCATTCTCTTCTTCAGTTAACCTTTATTTTTGGAACATGTGCAATGTATTATACTTAATTTTCCCTTGCTTGCTCATAGAGAATTCCAAGTTTTTGTCTAGATAGTTCACATTTATCACGATTCCTCTATTCTCATAAAACCTTTTTGCTAAAATTAGGAGCCTATCTTTATTCTATTTGCAAAATCCACACAAGAATAGCTACAATCATATAAGAACATTCAAGACAATGGCTTAAATTAAACATTTAAGAACCCTTAGATATTTAATGTTTGTTTGAGGAAGTTAACAATGCTCTTCAATTAAGTTTAATACCCCACTAAGTGCATTTAGATCAGCTACATGTATAGCCCCTACAGTCATATGCACAAGATAAGTAGAGTATTGCACACAATGTAACATTTTCAATTATTAGTACAGCGTGTGCGGGCATTTGGTATGAGTAGATTTTAAATGGGGTAGTTCAAAGATTACACATTGAAACCACCAGTGCCTATTGTGCTATCCCAATTTTGAAGTCTCAAGAGATATTAAAACATAAGACTATTAGGTGCATTATAATACAATAACCTTATAATCAAGGGCTTGTGGGAGAGTGCCAGTTTGCTATGGCATCATTTATAATAAAAAAAGCAAGAAACATAAATAAAATATTCTCAAGAACAGTTGTGAGTCTATTTGTGCAGGACTTAATCTTGTTATTTCATTAGAATAAGTACAAAATTTGGTATGCACTCTGCCACTGCATCTCCATACTACCTTACCAGTTCTGACTGGCACCGGGACCATCTCATGATACCATAGGAAGTTTTTGTATTCTTTTTTTAAGTTGGACATATTGTGACTAAATAGTTTCCATTTTTCCAACTAGAGCACAGTAATACAAGAATGTTAAGCTGTGCTGTCCTTGACAAGCAGTCCATTATCTATGAGTGAGTTAGCACACAAAACATAAATGTATATTTCTGCACCATTTTAAATGTAATAATTTCAATTTGCAGCAAGTGTTATCATTTAGTAACAATTATATCTAGTGCAGCAATAACACAATTAAAATTATTTTTTATGATGTTAAATAGTTTTGAATGCATGTAGGTAATTATTTGCTACATTTATGCTATATTTTTTTGATTTTACTGTAACTAACCAATGTTGCAGGGTTGTTAGTATTGATGTTTTTGTACCTATGCTCTATAAGTGTTACTTGTTATATAGTGGTCTAGTTCAATAGTGTTATTTCATGAAATAGTGTGTATGCAATTAGTTCTTTTACTCTACCATGTGCATATTAGTTGGACAGAATGAATCAGACTTGGAAACTTGGTGTCATGGCTGGGATATAAACCATGGATCTTTGACCTTTCATGCCGAGGATCTAACCAACTGAGCTACCATGTCCTCCTCCAAGCATCTCTCATTCTATATATCCAACAGATCTCCCTACTATGAGAGATGTATTCCTTTAGAGGCAACTCAAAATTCTACAAATACTTTTGACCTGACCTTCTAGTTTAATAGGGGTAAATATTTATTTGGAATTAGTTCTTTCACAGTAGCCATGTGTAGAACATTAGTTGGAAAGAAGAATCAGACTTGAAAAACTCAGAACATGGCCAAAATCCAAACCACGGGTATTTGACCTTCCAGATGAATATCAGATGAGAGAAGTTCTCAGTTCCATCCCATACTTGGAGGAGGACACGGTAGCTCAGTTGGTTAGAGCATCAGCATGAAAAGTCCAAGATCCATGAAGTTCCAGTCATAATGCAGACTTATACAAGTTTGCTTATTCCTTTCCAGAGTGAAAAAGTTTAGTAATTGTGAAAAAATAAAAATTATATATCTGGATCACTTTCTTTTGTAACTTTTGCTGGAACCACCAATAGAAAGTCCCACTGGCTGCCATTACTTGTAATGAAAAATCCTGTTTTTTGAACAGGGATCAAGGCTGTTGTATCTTTCCTAAAAATAGTGCCTAAATATTGGCAATAGGTTCATATTTGCAAAGTAAATGTAATACAGTTTCTTCTGCTAATTACATCTAGAGGAAGTAAGACCTTCAACAACTTTGCCCACTTATGCAAGAGACCTGTTAAAGGAAGAAAATCAACTTCCCAGTTAACATTCCTATTGTCATGTATGAACATCACATATATATTAATATTATTGGGCCCTTTTGTGAGGGGTTTAGGGTGCCTACATCCATTGGGGTTTCCAAAATTTGAAATGCTTTTACTTTTTTCCCATTCTTTGGCTATTTGCCTGACTGGTCATATGACAGACCAATACAAAATGTAGTTCAATGAAAGCCATGATCTTTTCTTTGCATGTCTATCCGCTAGTACATTACTCAAGCTCCAAAGGGGTGATAATAGCTATTTGGTCAACCATAATTTTCCCTTTTCTGTTTTTTAATCTATTGCTAATTTTCTGATAGTGCTGAAAAGTGTATCAATGACAGTGAAAGTGATGTTATGTATTCAAATAATGAAAGCGATTAAGATGTTTCAATTCTTAGTATATTGAACATCAGTAAATGGTGGGTAATTACCATTACTACTATACTGCTCCCAGCTTGTCCAAAATTTCCTTCTACAATAGCAATGAATACATTTAAGGCTTTAATATAATCTTTTAAAAAAAATTAAATTTATTTTTTAAAACAAACTTTTGGCAATTTTAGTTTTCCCTACACTATATTTACAATAAAAGTTAAAGTTCAGCATTAAATCCTAATATGTTTGGGTCATTTTTTAAAAATGTAATTGTGTACTTATGATTAAATACTTCATCTGGTATACTCAATGTAAGTATACACAAGCTTAATGCTTTTCTTTAAAAAAAAATCAATACATTTAAATACTTGTTAGATTAGGTGAGAAATTCAAAGAGATAAAGATATAATTATGTATTAGAGATGTAAACACTAATTTCTAAATGGGAATAAAATAATGATTAAAGTTGATTTTTTTTTTGCACAAACAGTGATGATATGAATAGTTCTTTCTTTGTTATTTCTTTAAGGTTCCAAATTTACTTACCCACAACATGATGAGAAGTATCATTAAGAATATGGAGAGGTCCTCCACTGTCACCCTGAAAGACATGAATTAGAAAAATATATGAGATTGAATAACTAATTTTATAATTAACAATATTAATCCAGGATTCATTTGAAACTAATGATATACATTCAGATATAGTTTAAGGTGCAAAATCAATTGCACCAAATGTTTCGGGACTGTTTTTCACATTATACAGGGTTATTCTAAATGATTGTCGGGGTTACAAAAATTCATAACTCACAGTGCAATTGACGAAGGAATATGAATCTTGTTTTATTGTCTACTGTAACTCATAAAGTTTTTTTACATACATTACATTTGCTCCATAGTGCGCCTTTTGTAACTCTACACACATCTACTTGATAGTCCATCTCTTCCCACACACGAGTCAACATGGCAACGATTATGGTTCGAAGGCGGTTCGGATGCGCTGCTTCAGTTCCTGAATATCCACCGGTAGAGGAGGAACAAGTACCTGATCTTTAACATATCCCCCTAGGAAGAAATCGCATGGTGTAAGATCTGGTGAACGTAGTGGAAAGGATAAGAGCATCAGATCACCTTCCGTTCCGCGTACCATCCATCGTTGTGGAAGTTCTTGGTTTAAAAATGCTCTGACCTCCCTGTGGAAATGAGGTGGTGCACCATCCTGTTGCAGCACGTAATCGTCCCTGTCGTCACTCAACTGGGGTAACAGCATGTCCAGGTAAGTCAGCCCTGTCACGGTCTGTACATTGAAGAAGAACGGGCCGTAGACCTTCGTGTTTGAAACGGCACAGAACACATTCACCTTAGGGGAGTCTCGCACATGTTCCACATAACAATGGGGTTCGTTGTACCCCAAATGCGAACGTTTTGCTTGTTCATCTTTCCATTCACATGAAAAGTAGCTTCGTCACTGAAAATTAATCTGTCAAGAAAACCACCATCTTATTCAAAACTTTCCTGCAGTGCCATGCAAAAGTTGAAACGTAGGACTTTGTCATTAGCTGTTAGAGCTTGAAGCGATTGGAGGCGATATGGCTTTACCTTTAGGCGCCTTCGTAACACACGCCATACTGTGGTTTGAGGAGCTTGCAGTTCCCTGCTACATCTCGTAGTTGATTTCTTAGGATTATGGATATAAACGTCTCTAATCCGATTCATATCCACTTCTGACACAGCGGGACGCCCACTGCTCTTCTCTTTGCACAAACAACCTGTGTCCACAAATTGTGCGTACCATCTGCGAATAGAGTTGTCGAAAGGAGGCTCCTTCCCGTATTTTGTCCGAAAATGGTGCTGGACTATGGTAACGGATCGATGTTGACGATATTCAAGAGTACAAAATGCTTTCTCCTTACCGCTAACCGCCATTTTGTTAAACATTACTGTTACTGCCATCTGGTGGTAGCTGATGTCACTACAGTTCATGCAAAACAAAACTTAGGCAGTTTGTCTAAGCGTTGTTGCAACAATAAAATTGGCATGGTTTCCACGTTTTCTAAAAAAAAAAAAAAAAAAAAAAAAAAAAAAAAAAAAAAAAAAAAAAAAAAATCACGAACCCTTGACAATCGTTTAGAATAACCCTGTATAAATTTCAAATTGATAATTTAAATTCCATCATCTGCAATGGTCAAATGATGAATTGCAGAATTTAAATAAAAATTAAAGTGTTGAGTACTGGTTAAAAATAGTAATTAGTGAAGAAATTATCTAGTGAACATATTCAAAATAGCAGATATGCTGCACACATCAAAAGATAGTATATTCAAAATACAAATTAATTTCAACAAATAACTAATGCAAGTAAAAAACTAAATAACCTTTTCCCGAAGAAGCCTTGCCCAATTCTTCAATTCTAAAGAAACAAAAAATCCATGGTCAATAAATCTCAGAATCAAACAATAATTCTAAAATATCAACAATTTGTGTGCACCTTACACCAAAATGTAGAAAAGTAAGCTAGTAATGAGATTAGGGTCATCCCTCCTCGCAAAAGAATTAGGAATGGAAAATATTATGCGCAAAATGGGCATCCCATTTGCTGAAGGATGAATTATGGGCCTATAGGTTCCCCAGTACAAAAGGCAAAAATGTTTGCTTTCGCTGGAAAGTTTGTAGCTGACACCATTTGGGGTGCTGAAGAACTATTTTGGCTGAGAAGAATCTGAATGGACTCGTTCAGGCATTTGGAATGTTCAGAACTCAATTCCTTTGGTTCCGACCATTCTAACCTTAGATTTTTTTTTTGTGGCTTCTCTTGGTACTTAGGCGAATTTGGTATGAATATTAAATTTTCACTTCTCTGCTTTCCCATTTTCTCTAATTTTATTCCTTGGTTCTGTTGCACGGTCGAAAGTGCCAGGCAAGGTGGTGCTGTGCGTTGTGACGACGACTTGCGCTTTGGAAAGTCCCTTATGAGGGGCTCGAACTCCTTGGAGAGAGCTCCTCCGGCGTTGGGGTAAATTAACTGGAAAAATCTTGTACATTTGTGCCTCAGAGTCTCTGGATCCTGGCTGCGTGGTGTTTCCCTCACCCATCCCTTCTTCTCGTAGGTGCCTCCATTAGAGAGTAGGCACAAATAGCCAAGCATAGCTGAAGCATCGAAAATTTTCCTTCGTTCCTACCATTCCAGTCCAACCAGCAGAGAGAAAAGCGATACATTTTTAATATTGTTGTAGTCTTATTGCAACATTGCATGAAGAAATTAAGCTAAAGAAATCACAGTTGGCAAAAGTATCTGCATTTACCCACAGATCGATAACCATTTATCATATAAAGTGAAGCAATAAGGCTCAAAGATAGGAAAATTTTAACGAATGGTGATGGCGTCAAAGTTGTGAGCAGCTCTTTGACAGAATTTGATAAGAATTGTATAACTGTTTTAAAAATCGCTTGTCCAAACGCATTGAAAAAAAGTATGTGTGTTTATAATCATAAAATTATGCTTAACTAATGAACCTCTTAAATAATTTAATTTTGTAAATTTAATAAATAATTTTGTTGGCAACTGAATAAGCAGAACTCATTCTCTGTAGCATCAAATTTATATTATATATTGCCTCCCACTTAATTGGCCACGCTCTGAGTATGAAGTGTTTATGGGCAGTTGGTAGCCGCGCTTACGTCATCATAGACTGCTCATGGCCGGTAATAAGTCACCAAAACTGCATTCGCGTGTAGCTTTCAGTGTTACTTCTCTGTTCATGTGTGCGGTTTTAGTCATGACTTAGAAATTTAGTACAGAACAGTGAGTTTTCTTTGCTTGTAACTTATAAACACGACTACTTGTTCAGTGTCGTAGAGAATTTTAGTTAGGTTGCTTCCGTGAACGAATTAAAAACTCGCAATTCGTATTGGATAAGAAATTAAAACGAAGAGAAAATCGGCGCTCAATTGGAGTACAGACCGCGAAAAGTTCTCTCAAATCTGGCTCAAAAGTAATAGTTGTCAACAGTACGTTAGCATAACGCGCTACAAAATTATTGAAACTTTATTCGAAATTTTGACCCGCAGAGGAGAACACACTCTAGCGACTGGTTTCTTAAATCCGGACACCATATCTAATTCCCGGAATTAGATGTTACAATATCTGTATGGCAACCAACGGTGAATGTTTTCAATACGTATTTAACCTACGCGCAGAGTACCAAGTATGGGTTACTGAGAGGCGCAATGCTGCTTTTACTCCGTTTCCCCAAGCGGTGCCAAACAAATGGAAGACGACGCAAGGAATGCAATTGAAGGAGAACGCTACCTGACAGGAATCCTTCTTCCCTTCAGGATACCCAGCACACAACATATTGTCTGTTATCTTCTTAGTGCCATATGCAGTTTTTCGACAATCTTTATTCGACATAATTGGCACCGTAACTTCATGCAGAACTTGAGAAGGTGCTCCATTGGGCGCAGTCACGCCCCAACCTGTTACCAGCCCTTGCATGCCTGTGAAACTCCTTCCTGAAAATATAAGAAGCATACATTCTTGATATACAATTCAGTTATGGTGTCTGTGTTCTTAAATCTAAAGGAAATAAATGCAGTCTATCTCCATGTATCCTTTGAATTTGAGAAGGCTCTAGACACGAGCCTGAGACTCGAGGACTGTGTGAGTATTTCAAGTATTGACTACTCGCTCTAAGTCACTTTGCGACTGTTCTGTGGAAAGGTTCTAACTGTGAGTGCGACATGGCTCAGTGTTTTATGTTGCACTATGAGTGCTTGTATGTCATTCGTGAGTACTTACAGAGGCGCCTATTTATGTTCGAAAACAATTTGAACAAACAGACATAGCTTTGGTGTACGTTAAAAAGTGTATAAAAGGAGCAAGATATGCGAATTGCGTTGGAAGACATTTACAGAATCCTTTTTACTAAAACGGGCTATAAATTATATTTAATACATAGTTGAGATTGAATTACTGAATGTGTTTGTAAGCAGCAACTACTGGCATATTTGCCACATATAAAGAATCCGCGCGAGTACTAAATATTTGCACGACTCTCTAAATGACCACGGAATTGTCATAAGAAACATTTACCTATATTTGGTTAAGTAACACCGTTGAGCTCATGAAATTAAGGAGACAAGCAAGGTTATACTTTTCAATATTAAAATGTAATAATTTAAAGTAAATTATCTCAAAATTATTATTAGTATAATAATATCTTTATATTCTTAAATGGATTTTGAGCACACTTTATGAAATGTTTGCTCACTTGAAATAGACGTTCATCCGCTAGAGCGCGGGCAGAGGAACACATACTACCGTGCGATTAGTTATGTTTTCCACCAAAGTGTTTTGCCTATAGGCGAACCAATTAAACGGCCAGCCGGGTCTCAGTGATTAGCGAGAGGGTAAAATAATAAAACAAAGCAACCGTACAACACACAAACCAATTTAACAGGCTCACTACGTCAAATGAAGTGTTGAAACTGCCCGCTTTCATTCCCCACTTCGCTGTAGTTCATTTTGAGAAATCCGGACAATTTCCTGACGAATGTTATCTTTGAGTTCTTGTATGGCTTGCGGATTTGCCTTATACGCGACATTTCTTAATTTATTTCTGAGATAACACTTGCAGGCTGGTAAATCGGGGGACCGAAGGGGCCACAAATCCTTACTAACAACTCTCTCTTGTAGAAACACATTGCGAATTACTCTCAAGGACTTGTTCGAACTGTGAGGAGTGACAGAATCCTGTGGAAAAAATGCATTATCACGCTCCCTGTCGGTTAACTCTATGACAAAGGGAGTTAGTATGGTATTCACATAAGTAACAAAATCAACTGTATGCTCAAAAAAAAAAAAAAAAAAAAAAAAAAACCTTGGTCCTATGATTCTTTCACTACTGGGCTAATACATATGAATCGTAAGTAAAGACAGACTGTGCCGTTATAAACACACGAGGGATAATACACTTTATGTGTACTATCGAATTAAGAAACAAGCAACACAACACTTACCCGGGAACAGCTGCACTATGACTGCCACAGTCAGACTGGTCAAAACGTAAGAAAGCGAGCCTGCTACCCCCTCCACGGCGCGGCAAAGTACTGGGGGCTTGCTCATAGGAAAAAACTGTGCGCCGCAGGGGAAAGCATCACTGATCGCACGGTACTAACCGGTTCCTCTCAACTTCAGTGTTCCCGCTTAAATCATTTGCAGCGTTGTCTTTGTGCCGTTCGGGTGTTCTTTGCGTGATAAATTTAAAAAACGAAGTATTTTTCACCTTATTTGTGCGTTAGTGCTGTTTTCATGCTATAAGTTGGTACCTACTCTTTAAAACAGCATTTTCATGTATAATTTGTAAGTAAAAACAAATTCTTGCAGAAAAATAAGACGGCAATTTATAAGAAAATTCTCCGGTATTCCTGCAACTCGCAGATATACTGTACATAATTTTGTGAAAATGAAACAGGATCTGTTCTGAATAAGAAACCGAAAGTAAATCTGAGTGTGCTTACTGAAGAAAAACTTGGAAAAAGGTTAGAAGGAAGTCCAAAGAAATCTTTGCGAAGGCATGGACAGAAAAGGGAAATTTCACAAACTAGGCTTGGAATGCCACCAAATGTTTAAAATTAAAACCGTGCAAAATAACCATTGTTCAGGAATTGCAGCATATGATAACGTAAATAGAGTTAATTTTTGCGACTGGGTTTTGGATAATGATAGGAGTGACACTATTGGCCCATTTTACTTTTTTCACGGATTTTCACGTGTGTGGCATTTTTCTTTTAAATGCGACACAGGACAAATGATACTGGAATGCAGAAAAACCAGAAATGCCATCACATGTAAAAACAACTGGTGTCTAGTGCTTACAGAATTACAGGCATATATTTTATGAAACTACCGTGAGACAGTATAATCACAATTATTCTTCGAAGAACTATCCGACTTGAGTGTAAACATGCATTTTCCTACAAGACACGGCTACAGCGCATACAGTTGATCTTTCATTAGCTTTAATCGAGAAAAGTTTTTAAGGATACGGTCATTAGTGAGCTATTATGGGTCAGCGAGATGCCCCAGGTCTTACCATACACGATTTTTATTTATGGGGTAATTTGAAAAATAAAGCGTATCAGAATAACCCAAATATTTTGAAAGAACCGAACAAGAGAAATTTCAGCTGTTTCTCCCTCTCTCTCTCTCTCTCTCTCTCTCTCTCTCTTTTGATTGATTTATTTATGGACGCTCTTTAACAGCTCAGGTCAACAGCGTCCCATTCAACTCAGGGCGTGAAACTGCCGACAAATTTTGCTCAAAGGCCTCTCTTTCAGGCTTGAGGTTCTTTTTCGTGCCGTAAATGTACGACACGGGACCCACGGCTTTACTTCCCTTCCGAAGGAAGCCATACTTTGAATTTTTACGCCCCAAAAAAATCCATCGGTCTTGGCCGGGTTCGAACCCGCGATCTTGGGTTTAGGAGGCAAGTATGGTAACCACTACATCACCAGGACCGACTGCAGCTATTTCTCAAGAAGAACTAATGCGTGTGAATGCAAACATTCTTAAAAGGTGTGAGAGATATCTGGTGGCTCAAGGACATCTTTTCCATCCTTGTCTAAGGCATAGGTAGGTGATTATTAATTTTAATTTCCATGAGAGATGAATGCACTTGAGGTTTTTTTTTTTTTTTTTTGAATGGTGTTTAACGCCCGTTTTTACTACTGAGGCACCACAGGCGGTGAGCACTGATGATACACGAGATGAAATGATAAATTGGAAAAGGATTTATTTTTTTAAGGAAGGAAACTTTCCAGGCCTAAGTTTAGGTACCTCCCCGGCATTTGCCAGTTATGAGGACTGAGGAAAACCTGGAAAAAAACTCAGTCAGGGAGGACAGTCCTGGCGGGATTGAAACCTCAGACCTGCCACTCACGAATCCGCGCCTTAACGACCTCGGCCACCCGTGGCGGTCGGTTGAGTTAAGGGGTTATGTATATCCGATTTAGCAGGCAGACAGCGTACTTTTATCCGCCATGCTGGCCGCTCTCTCACGGATGACTGTCCATTTGTAAGCTCTGTAGTTTCTCAGAAAGTGTTATTTGTATTCTAAAATATATATTTTAAATATACATTATCAAACATATAAAAATATTTTAATACACAACTGCAGTGCATTTGAAATTCTCCTATATCATAATAATGTCATTAAATTTACGATTTAAAATAGTTCTGTAATAATAATAATAATAATAATAATAATAATAATAATGATGATAATAATAATAATAATAATAATAATAATAATAATAATAATAATAATAATAATAATAATAATAATAATAATAATAATATCATTAAATTTACGATTTAAAAATAGTTCTGTAATATTTTTATAAATAAAGCACCAACATTTTAAATCCTAAATAAAACATTGAACGAGATATTCACGGTGTAACAAAAATGCGGCAGGGGAATTCCTCACATCAAAATAAAATTAAGAAAAAAAAACCCACATTTAAACATATTTCCTAAATTGCTTGTTGTGAATTAATAGTTAAACATTATATTCAACCAGTTTTGAGGTTTAATATAACAATTTAATTTTGTTAAAATAATTACGTTTTCAGACAATCGAGTGAAGTTATCGATATGTCAACCCTGTTGATGTTCATTGTTTACTTTTATCGTTTGTGTACATTCGCGGTACATTAGTCAGTTTCTTGCGTTTGACAGCAGTTCAGTTACATTTGAGCGGCTTACAATGACATTGTTTATGCACAGCCCCACGAATAATAATGGACGCGACGCTGCACGACAAAATTATATGTTCTCAGACCAAAGGCAGCCGAGACATAAAACGTGTCCTGCAGTTTATCGTGGCTTGCAACTAAGAATCGAGAGACGAAGAGTTGCTTGTACGCCTGACCAGGAAGAGCTCATTCTACAGGATGTTAAAGAATATCTCGGTATCAGCAGAAGACAATTCGCCGTAATATCTGGTAGAATTTACATGATTGCACGCAGGGTACACCACTCAAATGTAACTAAACTACAGCACAAATCAAACGTAAGAAACTGGCTAACCATGAATGTACAAATGATAAGTGTAAACAAGTCTACATGGCAACAGGGTACAATGCACATTAACAGATTGACTTGCGTGGCAACATCACACGGTTGTCTGAAAAAGTTAATTATTTTAACAAACTTGAGTTGTTGGTTCCTACTTCAAAACGTGTTGACTATCATCTTTCAATAATAGCTCGCAAACTGTGCATTTCCGGACACAAGCTTATTTGAAATTTGGGGTTGGAAACGGACGATGAAATTAGATCGGGTGAGAACAAGTTTTCTAAAAGGCATTTTCGGAGTGGGGAAGGGTACAGTAATTCGAAATTTTTAAGGACTTTGTGCCTATAGCGAAATTAAAGAATGTAGAATTCAAGCAGTGAAATACTGTTCCCGAAGATCCAGCGCTAATTAGGGCGATTTGCTACCATCAGCAGTTGGGAATGTAGAAAAATAGGACCTGGGTTTCAAAATTAAAGTAGTCAGAAAACTGGAGGATGGATAAAATTTGGATCGCGAAAGGGGGTACTTGGAGGGAAATTAAGAAATACTTGAAGGACATGAATAGACAGCGATTCTTTTGGAATGTATAGAAAAAGTTTCGATGGAGATACAATCGAAGCTGGAAATCGAGTGGGGGACGCAGTGTTACATCCAAACAGGGGCTAAACTCAGTAATCGGGGTTCGCTTGGATTAGCTAAGACGCATGGCGTATAACCAAAGTAACGGAGAGAGTACGAGAATCTGCCATATATGTATGGAGAAAGAATCTTGAGAACATATTCTGGCGTACTGGAAGGGGGTAGAACAATGGAGAAAAAGATAATAGAGGGCAGTGGCAGTGCTGTACTTTGTTGATAGACAGGAAGGAGGAGGAGGGAATAGGTAAATTGTTTATACAAAGTGAGACAGTTCAAATCGAAAAAGGCAACCCACCAGGAAGGGGGCTAGGATCATTAAAGGCTATTTTGGAGTTATTTATACATATATGGTCTAGGTTGTTTAATTTTGCACTTGTTTCTTTTCTTTTAATTTATGTATTTTTAAAATGTTAAAATATTTTTTCCATTTTTAATTAATTTATTTCGTTTGTCCCTTAAGAGTGAAATACCGGCTTGTGCGATTTGAGGTATTTCTTAGTATATTGTAAAAGCACATAAGGTCCCAAGACCCGTGCAACACGAATGAACTATATTTTCACTACTACTAACGCCATTATTATTATTATTATTATTATTATTATTATTATTATTATTATTATTATTATTATTATTATTATTGCTGCTACTATTCCTACTACTACTACTACTACTACTACTACTACTACTACTACTACTACTACTACTACTACTACTACTACTACTACATGTCATAATCTCTTTCTTTATTTGCTATGGGGACCTCAAGTCCAAAGTTTTTCCCAGACTATTTGTAACACCCTATACATGTAATTCTTCAATTTAATTTTTTTTTTGTTTTCCTTCTTTGTTTTCAATTTTCAATTTTATAAAATCGCTGGATGCATTTTTCCTGAATTATTAATCAATGAATGGAATGTCCACGATACCACAGATTTACTAGAAGAACCGCAATCAAATTTAATACTGAAATAATGCTACACTTTTGTTGCTAAAGGAGTCTGAAGAGGTAAATTCTATTGGAGCAATAGTAATTTTTTATAATTTCTAATATTGAGAATTGCTTAGAATATACATTAGTGATAACTGTTCAGTGAAAGTATGGTGTGACGAAAATAGCTTGAGAAATGAAGAGAGAGCAGTGAAAGTCAGTCATACCTAACTGTAATCACAGTATCAGAGTAAAGATAGCAGAATGCATGCAGAACACTTGCCTAGCTCCGGAAGACAAACAGGACGCAATATGCCGTCTATTTCCACTTCTTCGTCCAAGCTCAGAAGGGCTATATCGTTGTTGAAATTCATTTCGTCATAGCGACTGTGCATGACGATGCGTTTCACCTTTCTGTCAATCGTTTGACTTTCGCTGCTGGTATCTCTTCGGTGATCGAGCAGCCGGACGATAATGCGACTCCTGATGAATCTGTCAGAGACGGAAAAGTGAATACTTGTAAAGAACGTCCTATAGCATCAATTTCCTATTAATCACAAAATTATAAGTGAAATTGTTTCAAAGTTTCAAGATTTATACTCTCTCCAGATTCTGCTGGTTTTTAGTTTAAGCTCCTTAATTATATACTGAATTAGGGAAGGAAAAAGAAAAAAACAAAAACAAAAACATTATGCATGCTCAAACATTCAAAATTATTGTTCAAAAATTGATGCTTTCGTGTTTTCTCAAGAACTACTTACAATGTTCTTATTATTGGTTTATTCGATTGTCAATCTGATCAGTGAAAATACATTTTCTACATTTTAAAGATTAAAAAGCTAAAAATGTCCTGGCGTTTCCTGGCCATGTTTATTAATATCCAGAATTCTGTATGTAAATCTGTGAACGTAACAGATTAACTTTATTACACAGGTGTGCTAAACTAAAAATTATATAGAAGAAAATACTAAATGTTGCCATTTCGTTTTGACTCGTTCAATACATTCCTTGGTCACAATTCCCTTTACCTTAATTCCTTAACTGCTTCTCCTTTATTAGCCCGTCTCTTTTTTGTTCTGGATTCCTTGGTTGATAACTGGACAGTCCATTTGATATGGAAAAGCCGAGACAGTTTTCTGTTATATCGCTCTTTAAGCTTCCTTTCTTTCACAAATTAGAACCTATGTGTACTTTCATTGTTAATTTAATCAGTACGTCAGAGATACCAACGTACACATTATTGTGTCTCAAGCTCGCATTTAATGTTACTAATATTTCGTATGCGGGAACCATGGAGCAATTACTTTAAAAATTGTCACATAATGTTCTAAACGTAGAGGATTGGCATTTTTACAAACTCTGTGGAAAATATCATCTACGCTACAGCATTCACATGTTACTCTTATGACCAGTTAAAAAAAACTCCATAAATCTGCTTCCGTTTGTTTACCTGTACCACCAAAACGTTTCTATTATTCACGCCCTACCTTTTAATTTTTTCCTCCTATTATGACTTTGCAATAATAAAATATAATTTACCCAAAGAGTACGTGTCTCGATATTAATGAGAAATGTGCAATATCTAGTATAATAGCATTTAAGTGCTTAAAATCTCCATTAAATGTATCAATTATATTAAACTACAAACTTTACAGATCTTTAATGAAGAAAAACAAGTGACATTTCAACAATTAGCAGTATTCTGTTCCCTTATATACTACAGGCAGAGAGAATGGAAAATTATTTTTAAGAAAGCAAAAACACTTGATTATACAAAAGTTGCATTAGTATAATAATACAATTGCTATATAGACTTTCAAAAGTAAAATATAATGTCAATCAAAATTATAAGAGAAGTTGAGATAACATTGTACTTGACAACTCTTATACTTTTAAAGAATGTATGTGAAAATAGAAAATGTTTAGGATATTTATTGTGAAAGTTAGGACCTCATCTATAACATTGACACAATAGTCTATCATATTATATACGTCCATTGAATGAACTAAAATTTACTTGAATCTGATAAACTTCTGAATAAGACATATTACAATTATGGAGCAAGTAAAATTTTGTGCCTTCAACATTTGAAATGTTGTAGTTCAGTATAAAATGTTTTATTACCTTCTGTATAAATTTAAAATTTCAGGAAATAAATCATACTTTTCGAGTATAAACCTTACATTTATTAGAAGTTCATATTGTATCATTTTATATTTATTTATATTTATATAAAATGAAATTGTCTTTATAAACTGACTAATATACACCTCTGTTAAAAAAAATTAAATATTTTATACTCATATAGAGAAAGATGTGGAAAATAAACTTCACATTTCAATTAAATTGAAAATGTTTTTATAACACACTGTATAGTCTGTTTTTTTTTTTTTTTTTGCTTCCATTATGTAACTTTTATTTTCTGTATCAGTTAGTTATACAGGAATATTTGAAGGATCATACTGTATAAGCTAACTTTTTTCAAAGCCAGCAACGCTTTTGACTTCTTTCATTAAATTAACTTGATACTAGCCCCACTTATAGCCATATTTTTACAGCGACTGACCAAAGGGCTAATGAATTACTGGCATTGACTTACCCATTTACGCAGTGCGACGCCGTGAGCACGTATTTTGAATTGAGTAGTGAGCCCCCGCAGTAAAAACGGTTGTTGTATAACAGCTGTGCCATCCAAGGGTACTGGTTCACTTCTGTCTGCGTGCCTCCAATGATGCGGACCCTCTTGTTCGCAATACCACATTCTGCACAAAACGGGGAAAGAATAGTTTGTTAAAATTATATTATTAGTTTCTTACTGTCACATAAGTAAAGCTGATAACTATAAAAATATCTGAAATACCTTGCCATGCCCAGAATTATTATTATTATTATTATTATTATTATTATTATTATTATTATTACTGTTGTTATTTTTATTATTATTATTATTATTATTATCATTATCATTACCATTACTAATACTATTAATATTCCACAAGGCAAGAAAACAAAAAAAAAAAAAACACAATAATTAAGATATATCACATTCGTAACTTTCAGGGGAATTCTATGAATCTGGTGAGGGAATTAAAGTTGGTGGGAATGGAAAGAGAAAACTTTGTTTAGTGGCTCAGTCATGGGTTTGAGCTCTTCATTCTTTCTTGGTGCAACGGTTGTGGAAATGAGTATACATTATACAACTACACTTTGAGAACATACTATATACTTTCATACAACGTTCTTGTTTACAGAGGGTTGTTTGTCATCTACGGTAACAAGTTTAGAAGTACACAGTGGCGTCAAACTTAAGGCAGTGCAAAAAAATCTTAGCACTGTGTTTTCTGTGCTTATTGCTTAAAATAGCCAGGAAGGGCACATTACTTCTCTTTTCGATTGAATTACTCTTATTTGGGGTTTATCATGCATTGTATCCTTATAGGTGAGGTTTCACCATTTCCAAGAACGGCATCACAAGTGTGCTAAACGAAAAAGGTAAGGATATTACAGGACTTATTCCAAAGGGCAAGAAACAGGCAAATGCACTACCAGCCACTAGCCGTACACCCGAGATAATTAGAAAGGTTAAGGCCAGCACTATTTCATTGGGACTGGGGTCTCAGTACAAATGTGAACACTATTATCAACCAGGATTTGAACATAAAAAAGCGGTCTGATTTCATAAAAATAAGGTTTCAAACCATACGTCTGCTTAAACCCCAATTTTTTTGAGGGTACGAAGAGAGTAAAACTGGAATAAGCACATTTGCCAAAAATGTGTGGCTACCTTTATAAATTTGTTTTGAATACAACACGGTAATGCATATTTACTTCTCTCAATACAGTAGTACCGGTTACATTGTCGTTCCTTGTGTTACAGGTTAATAGAAAGGCATTCATAGCTTAAGCTGTTTCGTAATGCTAACCAGATAACCACCCGCACACTCTTATTGTTTCGCCACTGCTATTACACCTATGACAATTAAATTACTACTAAATGAGTACTGCTATTCACCAGCTGTTATTCGCAAAGTCAAAGGGGATATGAATGTTACCATTTACAGAGTTTATGGGGGGGGGGAGTAAGCTACCTCGTCATTCATTTATTAGGTGCTCCTTCCGGATAGCTACGCATGTGTCCAGGCGGTCAAATTAAGGGTATCGACATGTGGAAAATGTCAAAAAGTCCAAAAATCGACTTTCTGTTTCTTTTTTAGATGATTTAAGTAAATTTCTGTAAATTAATTAGCACGATATTTTGTCCCATTTTTACTTTAAAGACTTATCACGATTGTGTTTACAGGACCCTGCTCACGCGTAAAGATCATCTCTTAAATATTATAATTTTCGTTTTTCTCAATTTTTTTTTTTTTTTGCGATTATGCAAATTCAAATTGCTCCTTGCGGTGCTAAATTTAGGCAATTAATTTGAAAATTTCGACACAGGATCTTGAAACATGGATAAATAAGAGTATTTACAAGAAATTTTAAATAGATAAAGAAAAATAAGTTTGCTTTGTAAATCTCAATTTGATTTAAAATTATAACAAAATGCAACAAAGTTTAATAGTTTTTTCTAAAATAATACTTTATTCAAATAAAAATTATGCACATAGTTTCTCTTTTTTATGTGTTTGGAACACAAATCTCTTATTTTATTTTCTCAAAAATTTGAAAACTGCACAATAAGGAGCATTTTATTAGAAAACTCATAAAAAGCACAAACTTTTTTGAAGCAAAATATTTTATAGATTTATCTGAAATTGCATGATTTTTATTACATGCTATTGGTGCATGGTAAAAAATGAAATTAATTGGTCAAGAAAAGTAGAATTTTCGGACTTCTCATGTCGGCCCCTTTGCGGTCCATTACTATCAGGCAGGAGTTATTAGATGCTGTGCAGTGAAAGTGGATAGTGTGCTGTATGTTCATGCACTTTACGACTCATGGTCCACAAATTTAGTAAAGAACAAAGAATGTTCGATGGTATTAGCTTAATAAAAATAATCACGTACACTCGGTGTTGTAGGGAATTACAGAAAATTTCACTGTAGTTGATACATCCATTCGCAAAATAATTGAAAAAAAAAAAAAAGGTCAGAACTACAGAATCAGTTTTAGACAACAAATTACTTTAATGGTTTTATATTAATAAAGAAAAACTTAATAATTAGATAAACCACCGCGTCAACTTCTCTCAAGAGTTACTTAATGCAGTCAGCTGTACTGAATTACTGAACCTCTATCCATACATTACGCAAGTGCAGGATAAGAGTATAAAATGCGAAGAGTACATTTTACAACTGACTCCTGCATATCGAATTTCAAGTAATAAGGCGTGGTTCCACTTGATGTTTGTGTATTATAAATACGACAGAAGCAACCAGCCCAACATTTTTACCAGAAAACAATTGATGCTGAGAGATGCACAGCTTCATTTTGTAACACTTTTTTTTCCTCGTTTTACTGAAGAACGAATACATGTTATGTCCCAGCAAGCTGGAAATAAAGTTTATATGTGCCTTTGTCAGAGAATAGGGATTGTGGTTTGGTAGACCTGCGGACCTAGCGCCCTGTAATTTTTATTTGTTTAAATTAAATTAGCAAACATTAGATGAATTCCAAAATAACGCAAGAGAAAAAACTGTCAGCATTTAGGAAGTTTACATTTTTGACACCTTTTTCTGAAAAGGTAAGCATTTATAAGCACGTTCACTATGTTAAAGTTGCAACTCTGTAGTTTAACTAGGTTCGTGTAACTGTTAGTGTTATGATTTATCTTGCGTGTTCTTGAGTTGTATGAACGTGTGCGTTTTGCCGATAAGCGACCGGCCTTCGTAATTACTCTACTGAGTGAAGCGAGGACCCCCCCCCCAAAAAAAATGAAGTACTTGTGACAATATAAACAATAATACAAGTACTTAAATCTTTCAAAGTTCAGATGAATACCCAACATTGGGACGTAATCATCGTAAAATATGTTACGTACAATTACGTTATTCTTTCACTGTTTTTGAATACATAGCACTAGGTAACTGCAATAAAGATAGTTGTTCGAATATTATCTAGACTAATATTTACCAAGTTTGTTACTTTCAATGTTTTTAAGTACGATTCTGTTATCACCGTTTCTCCTACGTTTCATGCGTTAATAGTACATATATTTAAGAAGGAAAATGCAGCACACTATAATCTAGTTTATTTCAGCTTGATCAATAATCATTAATTTATTTAAAAAAATATTATATTTGTTTGGAAACTTTACCTTCGTATAATGTTCATAAACTTTGTTTACCCTAAATTTGTGGTCCTTTCTCTACGCGTCATTTTTACATCCATTAGGAGATACTGAATCTCTATTTATAATGCATCATTCTGTACAAACAGGCACTTTTCGGGTTAAAAATTAAATAATAGAATATCCAAGCACACGACCAAAATATTTCAGAACATTTCTACATCTTTACAACAGATGGTATAGACAGTTGAATACCTAACAAACAAAAACAAATGAAAACTGATTACTGGAAATAGCGGAAACAATCAGTGAGTTTTCAATATCAGCATTGCTTTTTAACGAATATAAAGAAGAATTAAAAGTGCAGTTAAGAAGCTTTAACGAAAAAAATATTAATGTCCAGATTTTGCGAATTAAGTATCTAACTTCTATTTCAAGGGACACAAAAATACGCATAACGCAATAATAAAACTTACTACAGGCTTTGCACAAGGCAGGATCAATGGGCTGCGGTTCTGGTTCTTCGGTAGATGTTCCACCCGTGCCAATGATGCCCAACAGCCACTGAAGGAAGGATACTCTGTCATCTAGATATTCCTCATGGTCAACAGGTAATGGTCCTCTAAAGTCGTCTTCATCTTCCTCGCTTATATTATCTTCTTTTGTAGGCTAGAAGCAAAATACAAATATTCTTGTGGACTAATCAACTCGAAACAAGAGCAATTGCAGAATTTGATTAGTTATGTTAGTAAAATCTGTGCTAATTATACATCTTTGGGTTATCTGTTTGTGAAGAAATGTGTTGACATACTGCACAGTTAACAACTATCATGTTTCATATCTTATTTACGAGGTTATTTTTAATTATAATATTAAACATAATATCAACACAACAGCTGGTATGCGTGTCATAAAATTTTTTATCCCATGGGCATGTCTGACCAGAATTTTTCCATAAGTTTAATGTTTCTAAATATATTTTATTAATACTTAAGGAAAACATTTACTAATAATTTATGTAAGTTACCATACTATAAAGAAAATATTTTCCTGCATCTGTTTATGCTTAGTATTAGTTTTAATTATTGCTATTTTTATTCCTTAAGTAATATTAATCATCTTTTTAAATATGCAAAATTTCTAAATAAATTTTATACTGAACATTTAAAACACTGCAACTCTAAATTGAACTCATAAATTTTGGATATAAACTAAGATTGTATCAATGTTGTGTATCGAAATGTTCAGTTAGTTATTGCTACTGTTTTCGAAATAGCATTTATTTATACAATTTTAATATAAGCATTGAAAATATTTACGTTTAAAGTTTGCGATGAAGTACTAACTATTTTGTGACACTCTTGCTCTGAAGTTACATTGAAACTACCTTTTATGTTTTACATTTGGTCGTTATTTCACTGTAATAATTTTAGGGATTAAAATTATTTATTTATGTGAGTTGTATAAGAAAAGCTAAGTTTTGGGTTTATGTAGTGAAAGTTTCAGTGATTTTGTGAAACATTTGAATCATAAAATGCACAAAACACAAATTCCATCGACATACTTTTAATAGTATTTTGTGATATTAGTTTACAAAGTTGCATATACTTTATTTCGTCAGTAAATATTAGAAACTCGCTATTTTATATCACAATTATAAACATATATTAATAAGTAATAATTAATATTAATGTTCATTTTCTAATGAAGTCAATGTCTTCTTTTATAATACTTATGACGCCATTGTATCGATGGAGATTATTTACTTCGTTTGTCTATAATTATTGCTGTTAGAGAAGAGGGATTTACCCCATGAAATTTTAGCCCAAGCTGAAAAGGCTGAACTGTAACTAATACCTAGAAAATATTATTATACTTATCAGAATAAATACGACAGATTCATTAATTGAATGAACATTAAAAATGTTAAAGATATTTCAGAACAGATTAGTATTTTCATATTTTACTAACTCATTTGGTAGTTAATATTAACTTTTATTAATTCTGTTCTTATGCAGTGAATTGAACAATTCTGTATTCAGTAATACATAAACTGTTTCCTTAATATTATCGTAACACAATACTCACTAGACAGCATTTTAGCAATAAAAACAATTTAATTGACAAAATTACTACCATGGTAATTTTATGCCAATGTAGCATTTTATGAACGATTTTGAGCAACAATAAAGATTGTTATAATTCTAGAATACAAAAAGACTATTTAAGCATTGAGGAAAGTATCACTTTTAGAAATTACTGAAATGCTGGTCGTTATTAAAAGTAATCTTAACCTAACAGACTCGCCAAAATAATTGAAAATCTGAGTTTCAAGTCATACTTACTATGAGGCAAAATAAAATATTCTCACGCGTGCAAATATTTAAATAAATGCAGCAAATAAACACGCAGGAACGATAGTTATAATTGTTATATTTTGTAATGATTGTCGAACAACAGTACCAACCTGTGCCAGAGCGTATCCAAGCATGAAGTGGAATGCCAGAAGGACTAGTACGGAGCTTCTTGTTGATACCATCATTACTGCAGAACCCGGAGGACTGAGCACCTTCACTTTCAGTGACTCGCTATAATCAGTGCACGTGTATATTTATACAGTGTAGGCAGTACACGATGGTGCACACTTGGTAACCTTGGTAGTAGCGTGCGGGATGTAGGTCAAGGTATCTCCCCATGTGGGTGATGTGCACCGATAGATATTCAATGTCCAGATTCCCGGAATCCGGGCAATTGTAACGGGTAAGTAGCCAGAACGGCCGCAACTGGAGTAACCTCGATATCGGGCCAAGGTATTTGGAATATTGCCAAGGTGAAGTTTCGTTCTCTGGGAGATTCCAGGCTACACGCAACAGTTGTCCTCTTTTTGTTTCCAGATATTAGTGAATTAAATATTCTACTAATAAGCGTGACAATTAGTAAACTACTAAGAGATTCTAAGACAAGAAACACACAGAAGAACTTATTAAATTTGTACATCAGTGCTCATTCGTTTTTTCAACTTTATATTTTTAATTTTGATATAACAGGAATTATATTTAGGTTTTCAAGAACTTGGCTCTAGGCATTTCATATTAGTACATTAATACTTTATAGTAAATATATATATATAATTTACTTAAAATAATTAATTGTTATGTAGTGTCACAATAACCGAGCACATAGCCAAATTTTCAGATGTAAATCATTTATGAGGAAGCAATATCCAGAAAGGAAAATTCTATACTTAAAATGCGGACTGCTTAACAGTCAATAGTCATTTATTCATCCGTAAATATCAAATACACGATATTGTACACATCAGGTCATGGAAAAAATACAATATAAAACAGAGACAAATATAATGACTTAAAAATTCAAACTTACAAAATATACAGAAATTTCTGATTATCATTTTGCTTTAGTTTGTAGACAAGGATAATAGGTGTGTGCAACAGATTGGTATTTAATTTTAAATTTTAATTCAAGCAGTAAATTATTTCTGCACTTTAAAACAATTTTCAAGCAATTCCACCGCGATTTAAAAAATGTTGGGCATCGAACATCTATCAAAGTTTGTGGCAGTTTGTTGTATAATTTAGTACAATTATATAATGGGTCATGTTCATATAATGTAGTATTATGACTTATGCTGCTTAACTGATGGTTGTTTCTTGTGTTATGATTGTGTATGTATTATTCAACTGAAATGTTGGTAAATGCTTTTTAGTGTATAATAAGACTCCTAATATGCAAATGCAGGAAATAGGTAAGGATTTAAATAGCACTTTACAGGATTCAGTTTTGTTTTCACCTGCAATTATTCTTAGTGATCTTTTTTGCATTTTAAAAATAATATCTACGTTTTTACCCCAGAATATGATTCCACATCTAACGAGACTGTGGAAATAAGCATAGTACAAGCATCTCAGTGTAGTTTGACTAACCCTTTTCCTTATTACTGTGAGGGCAAAGCATATTTGACTCAGCTTCTCGACATGGATATTCCATTGCAAATTTTCATCTATCCATACTCCTAAAAATTTAACACTGTTTACATAGGAAATTGTATTGTTTTCAAGTCCTATAGAAGGTGGGTATGAATGTATATTTCTTAGGTGTGGAAAAGACATCGCACGAGTTTTTTTTATTATTTATTGAAAGTTTGTTTTTCTAAATCCAATTTGGTGCCTGGCTCTCCGCCTCACTTATATTTGCATATACTTGATTTTTGTCACCATTAAAGGAAATGTTGGTATTATCTGAAAATTTATCTGAAATTTTATATGACTTCATAAGTCATAGGGACGAAGCACTTAACCTTTGGGGAACACCGACATTGAAACACTTTTTTTTTTCTGCAGAAACAATAAAATGCTGTAACTGTATAACATTATACAATATCATATATGCAAAAAGTAAATATGCCGCATTAATGACTGTCAAAAATGTATGCTACTCATGTTCACCGTATCTACTCATAATAGTTAATATTTGAAACTCGTAAACAATTAATTCTGGTCCCATTTACACTTAATAGCCAAACACATAGACAAAATGGATAAAATCGGTAATACTAAGAAGCATTAATGACGACACTGTTATTCTGTACCATCTTTTGAAGAACCAATTAAGCTCATTTTCAAATAATGGCTTTGTATATATCCAGGACTTGCTGATGAACTCTAGAATGTTGCACGAACTGCACTTACAACGTTGTGTAGTAGAAAGGTCTGGAATTGCGAAACCTCTTTCTTTGTTAATGATAACGGTGAAACCATTACCTTGAGTTTTATGCAATTTGGTGTCATCCGAAATATATGTTTCCAGCAATATGGGGCTAAAGGTGGTTTGTAGGTGCTTTGTAGTTCCTTTCATCAGCTTATCGCCTCCCTTTATAGCATGGTCACCGGATTTCAAAGTCCTTATTACTTCTTGAGATAATACTTAAAGCAAGGTATATTCAGAAATCATACATTACAAGAATTAAAACATGCACCTAAAGCTTAGTTTTTGCTCCTAAGCCAAGTTCAAACTTTGTCAAGTAGACATTTGATAATTTTTGTTTGTCGCTTAGACCAACGTATTACATCTAAGGGGTCTCGTCTTTAGATATAATTTTATTAAATAGCAATGTTTCCTTATCACAGGAATTATTCATTCGTCTGTTTATTTCTTTCCAATTACTTAGGAAGTTATTGAAAATTATATGCCAGTTGACTCTGAGGTTCCTTGTATTTTATGTTAAGCTGCCACCAATAATATTAATTTTATAAAGCTACAATAATAGAATCAGTTGTGATCTAGAAAGGGGAATCTAGAGCTATGTTATTTGAAAATATAAAGAATGCGGTCATGATAGTTAGGTATGCTCTGAGGTGAGGGGCAGTAATTGCTGTTTGAAGTTAGTACAATCTTATAAAAGATCGCAATGTCATCAATTTTGGGTTAAAGTCAAGCGAAAAGCGTGATTCACTTCCTAAAGTTCCCTTTGGGTATGATCTGTGGCCTGTACACAAGAGGCTTTCCTTCCAAATCTCGATTTTTGGTTTTATGCACATAATTAAACTACATTGTAGAACACATTCATTTTTTTATTTGGGGCATTTAAATGCCTCTCCACGGTTGATTCAAGTATTGCGGCAAAACTGTCTCACGTACTACCACATAATTTTTCTCTATCTCGGCACTGCAAAATAATCCAAGAATACAAATGCAAATGTTGGTAGTTTTGTTCTAAAGCGAAAGTTAACAAGAAGCAATGATTTCTCTTATTGCTTATAGTTTATTCTATTTCACTTGTTGTTATGATAGTTAGCGAGCTATGTGAAAAGAAAATATTTAGAGAATGCAAATATTATGCACATAAACATATACAGTGGATATTATTTTTACGTAATAAAACAATTAAGTTTATATTTCTAGTCCTTTGTTTTAATGATAGCACCACGAATAGGGAGGCGTGTTTACAAAACGCTTCATCTTAAAAAGACGATGCGTCCTAAAGAAATGCTATGCTAGGTGTAAATTATTGTTTTCATCTTTTTCCATTTACAGTAAGTTTGATTTTTTAAACGATAGGTATACTAAAACCTTGAGGCAGTTAGAGACATTTATCTTAAAACATACTATAAAATGTAACTCGTTCAATACGACAGTTCTGAAAAAATATAAAATATATATAAAATGACTGCTCTAAAAATTAATAAAAAATTATCTGTTTTGAAAATAGTATAAGCTAGCCATATTTACTAAAAAGTTTAGAATTTAAAAAGTAAAACTTAAAGAACGATAAAGTTTTTATTACGTCAGGCAATATGCATTTTAGGATTTTTTTTCTGTTAGGTTAATGTGAAAATTGTCATTCAAACTGCCCCAATGCTGTATGAGCAAACAGTTTTATGGCTACCATAAACTTGATTAATGGAGGTTTGGTGCAGAGCAATGCCAGAAAACATAATCTGAAAAGGAACAGAAGGAAACCAGGCAGTTATTTGGGAAACATAACGGAAATGTCTGAAAACAAGCTACAAATAGTCTTCCATATAGCTGTGTACGAGGATATCAAGACATTGTTCGGAGATTGACACATTCATTTGAAGCGCTTTCATTTTGTCTGGAAGTGACCAAACAACAGAATGTATTCGGTACGCTTCAATAGAAGAATCAGGTAATGAGGTCATTTGGTAACCCCAGCCATCAATCTCCTTGTCTCCCACATTAGGTGACACATTGGCAGCTGCAGTGGGATGTGTGACATATGTATAGAATATGCGTCATGCAATTAGAATATTTCGTGCAGAATCAAAATGGAAAATAAAGCAAAGAATTTTATTTCGTAGTTTTATAATAATAACAGTTTATATAAAATGACTGCATTTTTCATAAACATTGCCTTAATATTATTGAAATATTAATATATAAGTAGAAAGTTGAATGTCTGCGCATGACAGCAAATCTACATTTGCTCTGAAGAAGCTTCAACGCGAGTGCGAATAAGTTATAAAACAAGTTTTGGATTACATCAAACATAGATATGGAATATAAATCAGAATTAATGTATGCCCTTTGGCCGATCTGTATTTTGTGAAATTTAGAACAGGGCAAGCAACTCACGGTCCGCGGATCTTTCCCGCGGACACAGATTTCTCTGAATCGAAAATAGATCAGCCGCAATCTACCAGTGTCCATGGCTTAGTAGAGTAACGCAATCAGCAAGGTGGCGGTCATTTGTTATTCCACTTGAGCCCTTAGGAATATTATAGAAAAACTCAAGTATTTTCATATATATGGAGAATATACCACTATATATCTTATAATATTGTTATCAACGAATGCATAAATGTGCAGCAATCTACATTTAAAAATAATTTTAATCATAAACATATACTTTACAGTATTTTCCTACCGATTATTGCATTTCTAGATCTTACGGGATATTTGTAAGCAGGAAATGAATGAAACATGAAATAAGTTGAGCTTAACAATTGCGAACAAACAGGAAGAAACATTCTACATATATACTGTTAATAATTTAAACATTTTCAACTTCATTTCTAATCTGTACACTTCGGTTCTGAGAAAAAATAGAGGTTATTCAAGAAAATGAGAAACAAGGGATGTGAATCTTGGTAATAAAGCGGTATTAACCATCACTAGAGTTATTCAAACACAGATCAATGTTATATTTCATTTTTGTTTGCTCCCACTATTCCTTGCGATATGGAGCGGAGTATTTCCCGATATAAGAATTGTTTCCGTGATTATTGGAGATGCACGCAGATGTATGTTGTGCATTGTGATTTGGTTATATGAATCGCGAAGGAATCACAATGAAAAGTAGGTACCTGTTATTGTGATAAATAAAATAAAACATTGGTATTGGCCATTTGTCGAAAGTTTTACTGGCAGTTACGCTATAAATTTATACGAATCAAATTGACCCCTCTCGCCGTTCTAGGTATAGGATATTAAAAATGAATGAAAAAATAAAATATTTTTATATCTAAATGTAACATCATAAAGAGAGAGAAAATGAATAAAAGTCATGATGTTTGGTGGAAAAATTGTATACCTGAGGAAAGTTCAACAATAAATTTAGTCAGAGGTCATTATAGACTCCTTACGCAGTTCTACTGTTGAGTGCCACTAATTCTTTTCAAATATTGTCTGTAATAAATGGGAATTAATAATGTTTAACGCCCGTTTTTGCTACAGAGGCACCACGGGCGATGGGCACCTATGATAAGTGAGATGAAATGATATATTGGGAAAGGATTTATTTTTAAGGAAGGAATCGTTCCAGGCCTAAGTTTAGGGTACCTCTTCGGCATTTGCCAGTTATGAGGACTGAGGAAAACCTGGAAAAAACCTCAGTCAGGAAGGACGGTCCTGGCGGGATTCGAACCCCAGACTTCCGCTCACGACCCCGCGCCTTAACGACCTTGGCCACCCGTGGCGGTGTAATAAAGGGGGTTTTTACCACGAGTGCAATAATAAATTGTAACATTTGATTATAATAATTGATTATTTTTTTTAGAATATAACAAAAACAACCATAGACTTAATAATTTGTGTACTTTTTAAATTTACAAATATGTTTTTACTGTATGTGCAAATACAGTAGGAATAGCATCCCATCTTATTTTGCTTGCTATTTTCAAACTGATCTTCTGGAAAAACAATTTTCCTTTGAATTTAATTACAACAGAGAATATATTTACAGGCGTAGATGATAGATGCATGTAAAATTATCGATACAACGAGATAAACCCCGTATATGTAAGCTCCATGTAATAGTGGGTATTCCCATTTTATGTTTATAATCCACTTTTTCTTCTTTTTTTATTTGCTTAAGGAAACAAATGAACACACTTTTCAGATCTCGGAATTTTTTTCATTTGCACTCACGTTTAACATACATTTCCTATTCTAACAGACAGAAACCAACCTGGAATAAATGGCGAATTGGGCCGCTTTGTCTGCTCAAACGGTTGCGGTACTCCTGCATCCACGGGCTCTGCAATATACAGGTAATAATCAACACAAAGGAAAGAGGCAAAAGTCACGCCACGCTCAAAATAGCTGCTTACTAGCAATAACAACAATGTCAAAAGAACATCGCTCCGTCGCCGAAAAAAAAAATAAATAAATAAAACAACATCTACTGCACGCAAATGGCAGGATGACGGTTTAGTCTATGCATCGCGTCTCCGCCAGAAGCAGCAGGAATACTATCGAATTTGACTGCCAGACATATCAAAGACGTTAGTTCTTAGTTGGAAGATAAAAACGGGAAGGAAGACAGTGAAAAATTAATATTAGACTGCTGATATAATGATGATCTAATAATACTGATTTCAGTTTCGTAATGTCTACCAGGACAGTTTTAGGTGGAAAGTTGTGGATTGCATTGAGAATTATAATTAAAGAGAAGTTTTAAACAAGCTGAGTTCTACAGTGGGATTATTTGAATTACAAGACTGCTTACTGGAAAAGTACAGCTGGCATGATGGAAAAACGGGAGATTGTGTTGCCGTTTGTAAAGTTAGTATTTTTATTTTAATGTTTATATTTAAATTGAAGATATAAAATCATACTGTATTTAAAAATGATAATAGTTCAATATAAGCATTACTATGTGGTATACGAAATGTTGAAAATGATGCCCCTCATTGGAATTACATTATTGGTATCTGCATATGAAATTCCTGTATTTCATCTAACTTTTCTTCCGTAAGAACAAGGCAGTACGGAACACGTTTATTATCAATGAAAAATTCTGTTTCTCGTAACTTTTTAACAAGTTGGCGAAGAGTTTATTTATATACAACGCGATTACCAGAACATGCATCGTGCATTAAAATCCGTTCTTCAAGTCTATATGTATGTAGTGGCAAAATTAACGCAGAACAATTAGCAAACAATTTACACAGAATGAAAGTACCGAGTAACACAACAAGGCACAACCACTCGATGATAATGCCTCCTTCAAACTAAGTAAAAACTGCTACTTGCAAATGCATTATACGGCCTTGACCTCTAGCTTCTCCTAGTATGTACCCGAGTTGTGGTGACGGGGTTTATTCGCGATTTGCAGTTTTTAGGAGAGAAAAGGATTCCTCAAATATGAGGACCACGCAGGACGGCTCGTTACAGCAATTTTTTAATTGGTGTTTAACGCCCGTTTTAATTACTGAGGCCGTGGACACTGATGATACATGAAATAAACAAGAAAAGGATTTTTTTAAAGGAAGGAAGTATTACAAACCTAAGTTTAGGGTACCTCCCCTGCATTTGCCATTTATGAGGACTGAGGAAAACATGGGAAAACCTCAGTCAGGGAGGACGGTTCTGGTGGAAATCGAACCCCAGACCTCCCGCTCATGATTCCGCACCTTAACGACCTCGGCCCCCCGTGGCGGTTCTATAGCAACATGAATCGGTGATGAAAACAGAGAGTAAGTTGCGGGAAGATCATCGCTGTACATATTATGAGATTCAAGCCCTCAATATTGGATCGGCAGCAGTGAAAACAACCCTCAAAGAAAAGCTTTGTAGCAGGAAGGTCTGTAGTCATAGGATTCCCCACCAACTCGTATATTAGCAGACAAAAAGCATGTGCGGCTTAGTGCTAGAAAATGGAAGGAAGATGGAAGATGGATATATCAGTGTGATTCAGAAACTGCTGTAGAATTTTACTTGCAATATTTGGACAAGGAAACACTTGTGCGAATACGAGGGGTGAGCAGAAACTTAGGTTACAAAGCCTGCAGTTAAATGTGTACATTTTATTTCATATGACCAGTAATACATACATTAGGTTATTTTTCGACATAGTCTCCATATCGGTTTAGGCACTAGTCACTTAGTGGGATGAGTTTGAATATTCCCTCCAGGTAAAACACCTGTCCTTGCGTGTTCAGCCGCGTTGTCGCGAAATGTTTCACCTCCTCGTCTGAAGCGAATCGTCGGCCTCCCAGGTGCTCCTTCAAGTGAGAAAAAAGGTGAAAGTTGGTTGGAGCGAGGTCCGGGCTTTAGGGAGGGTGGTCGATGATGTCTCAGCGAAAATGCTTTAACAGTGTGGTGGTCTTTTGAACTGTATGAGGTCGCGCGTTGTCGTGAAGATGACGCCCTCGGTGAGAAGTCCTGGCCGTTTCCTCCTGATAGCTTCGCGCAGTCGTGTCAAGGACTCACAGTATCGGTCAGCGGTCACTGTGTGCCCTCTTTCCAAAAAATCCACGAGTATGACACCCGCGCTGTCCCAAAACACTGTGGCCATCACCTTCCCGGCAGATGATGTTACCTTACAATTCTTTGTCTTTTGAGAGGACTTACTGCTGGGGGTGTAGTGGTGGACTCACGTTTCATCACCCGTGACAATGTGGTGAAGAAAACTGTTCCCTTCCGTGGAGAACCGTTGCAAAAGTTGCAGACTTGCCCCCATGCGCTTCTCCTTGTATTGGTTGGACAGATTTCGTGGAACCCATTGGGGACAAAAACTTTCCTATACTGCAGAATATCGCGAACAATGTGACGAACGCTTCCGAACGACATTCCCAATTCTACCGTCATAGGCCGTAACATGATCCTCCTGTTGTCCTGAATCAGCTCCTCCACGCAAAATTGTGTTCAAATCTGTTGATGCCGTGCTGTGTCGGCTACTGCGATCCTCGTCGGTGACGTTTTCTCTACCGGCCGCAAACTTTCGATACCATTCTGTGACATGCTGACAAGACATTACAGTCTCTCCGTAAGCCTCTACCAGCTGTCGGTGAATTTCAGCCGCGGTTACATCTTTCGCCGACAGAATGGATTTCTTCGCGAAATCAATTTTCCAAATGAGTCGCCATTTGTGTTTACCTACAACTAGGGCTGTATGTGGCGGGTGGCTGAAACTCTGCACAGTTGCCAACCGCATGTATTAGAATTACCGCACACTACTAATTTCTCTATAAAGAAAGAAACTGCAGGAATATCGGCCTTGTAACCTTAGTTTCTGATCACCACTCGCAGCTTATAAGCGCAATGAAGTACACAGAAGTATTTATTCCGTCTTGAAAACTTCTTACAATTTGCAATATCCTCAAAGGACATAAACTTAAATGTGCTTGTTACTGTGAAGCAATATGAGATGTCGTATTAATATTTTAATTTTGTCTGTTTGGTGTATAATTTACATAATAATGTGGTGCTCATTTTTATATATTCATTCACCGAGTTCAGCAAGATATGTTTACAGCTTAATAGATGCTTCGGTAGTTTGAAACTTTCTCTGCTACAAATCCAATGCGGCCGCAGGGATCGAACCCACCTTTTTGGGTGGGGGAGCAATCTCATCATTTCGTTACGGTACCGCCATTATTTTTATATATTATATGTACTAAAATAATAACTAAATATTAAAATTTGTGCATTTGTATAATATGTACATTCACAATATTTTATTTTGCGGACTCCTTATGTTTTAGAACTGGCCAATAAAATATTAGAAAAACACATTTTCCCTGACTTCATCCCTTTGACATATGAAAGTCAAAGCTCTGTTTCGAGCATGAGGTTAATCCGAACTTTGCAAATTGCTGTTCAGAATCATGTAGATACTTTTAACTATACTGTCTGGAAACAGGTTAGAAATTCCATATCCCCCTGTTTCAATGATCTTTCATATTCGTTTTTATTTTGGGGTTGCGGAATACAAATGAAATTCACACTTTTACCTCTGAATCCAACCCTTAACAATACTGTGCAGTATACACTATTTTTTGAGGAAAAACTTTCCTTTTTAAAACCCTTCAAACTTTAATTCTATGTCCAGGACCAGAGCTGTGGCCCCGACTGTCGTAAATGCGTTGTTTTTTCACATTTTAGTCGGTTTATTTCTTTATTGTTTTACTACCTGATGATGGAGATAAAGTAAAGCAATAAAAATGTGAATCGGTTAAGAACAGATTCTGCTTTAACAGCTGTACTTATACTTCGTTATCCTCATCACGGTACATGCCTTGTGGCTCATTTGTTCACAAGGAAATTGATGTGTTTATGTTTTCTTTGGCATGCAACATTTCTTTTACCAACGAGTTTTTGGATGGATATCATTTGTAAATTTACCGTACAACTATTTGTTTCATTTTATCTCTTAATTCTTTGATATCTTCTTTCTATACTTCTCTGTGAGTCTTAATATCTGTCACATGTCTTAACAATTAAATTTAGGCAACCTTATATCTTCTTCGCATCCATAGAGCAATGTTGTTATCGCCTTAATTTATCGAGTTTTAACAATGCTTTTCTGTTAGGCTAATGGAATTTATTTATTTTATTTTGTATATCCTTGTTATCAGCATATGACACGAAATTCCAAACAATAATTAATCGTTTTAGAGTTTATAAACATTTTGCTCTTAAATATTTTTGCGTAAAACTTGAAGGTTATGTTCGTCCGCACTATTATTTAATTTATAGATGGCTTGTTGTAGGTTACCTATTTAATTATTTGTAAAGCATTAAGGCGTAATAAGGCCGAACCAGCTATAACGGGTGTTAATGAACTACACGGAAATAATTTCAGACATTTAAAAGGGTCTTGGACAAGTAATTTTAGATAGCGATTCTATGGTACGCGAAGAAAATATGTGGTGATATAAAATTATTGTGGTGAGTGAATTAGCATCCTGTATAACAAAATAGTTTTAATTCAGCGTGCAAAATAGAACATTTCCAAATTACTAATCAACTTGAGTGTCGCAAAGTTTGTGTTAGTGTTCAAATGTATTGAAAAGGAATGAACAGTACACCACAAACGTCCAGGAAAGAGTGTTTAATTTAGAGTTTTCATGGACATTGTGTCATTTTCTACTAGTGAAGTTTAGCTCATATAATGTAATTTGTCTCACAATATAACGTTGATCTAATGACACGAATATTTTATGGTCCGTTTTTATGGATATTAAAATGAAATTAACAAATGAATTAATTACTTCATTAAATTAAAATACAATTATAAAATTGAATACGGTAATAATTTATTAACTTTTCTTAATTGTACATCTCGTTTTAAAGTGTACCTCTTTATAGTTTTCCTAATTAGTTTCCCTGTTTCTCAATGAGTAAATTCCGAATTTTACTATTCCAAAAGGTATTTTAATTTCTTTATCCAAGTGTACCCTGGGATGGCTCGCTCCAGAGAGGAAAAGAGGTGTCTACGGCAAATCGCTCCTAACTTGGGAGTCTCATGTCTGGACTGATGACGCATTATAAAACACTGCTCACTCATAACTACCCTGCTGATCGGTCTCAACCACATGTCAACCCTCTCCTGCGGGCGTGCAAATTGAGTGGCCTACCTCCTGAACAATTCACTTGTTTTTATGCAGATCTTGGCATTTATTCACGACAATATGCTGTCATACTTGTTCGGACCAGAACTCTGTCATGATGATTTCTCAGTAATCGTAAGCCTGGTGGTGTAGTGGTAACCATACTTGTTTCCTAAACCCAAGATCGCAGGTTCGATCCTGTATCGATGGATTTTTCGGGCGTAAAAATCCAAAGTATGGCTTTCTTCGGAAGGGAAGTAAAGCCGTGGGTCCCATGTCGTACATTTTTGGCACGATAAAGAACCTCAAGCCTGAAAAAAAGAGGCCTCAGAACAAAATTTCTCGGTCGTTTCACAGCCTGAGTTGAATGGGACGCTGATGGCCTGAGATGTTAAAGAGCATCCGTAAATAAACCAAATTAAAAAACAAAAGTAAGCCAAGATCTTTGATTGAGCTCGTCGACAAGTTTTGAGTCGCGGGGATAAGGCTTCTCCAATCTTGACTGTGATTTCAAAGGACTAATTTTTACTACTTAATAGAGACAGGAATGCTTTATTTATAACGTTTCAGTAATGATATACATTCTGCTTCCCTTTAGCAATCATAGTGAGGAACCAATCATTTCTACAAATTGTTTGTTCAAAAACGGATTACTGCTGTTGAAATGCCGGTAGTTTGACGTTCTTTAAGGAAGTTCGTCACAAATTCCAAACTTCTTTCATCTGCTTATGTCCTCGGCCCTCCTGGCTTTCAGCATTCATTTATGCTCACGCGTCATTTATGAAAACGAGTAACCCAAAGGGAAACAGCACAGCAGTTGACTCTCTGTTTACCTCAAAGCACTGTGAAATTCTGCACGTAAAGTTTCAATGTTGATACAAAATCTCTGCTCTTCAGCTGACAGGTTATTTGAGATACTGCAGGCGATATTACTAGTACTTGTCAATTCAAAACTGCAAACTTTAAGGAAATTCTGTACTCACAGGTTGCTTCTTCAAGTGCTTAACTACAACTGAATCTCTTTCACTGGGATTGCATTATCCATTTTCCATTGCTACCATTTTGCGCATTATTTATGAAATAATCCAAAGGTTAAATAAAATGTTGATAATAGTACTATGCAAAAATACTAATTACCCCCATAATTTGTTCATATTTAAACATTTGTAATAGAATACAATGAACTATTTAATTAAATCTCGTACTTAATACACTTTCTATCTAAAATAAAACAAACATTCAGAGTACTATATTCACAAATTTTGAAAAAAATGTGTTGCAATAATAAAATATTTACAACCATTTTAGAAAAAGTATAGCTCATAACGATTTATTATTATTATTACTTTTTTAATTTTTGTGTGCGATCTTATAGAATATATGCATATTTTTTAAGATATCATGAAAACTCTGCACATGAAAGTAATTTCCAAGAAAAAGTGTGATTTTTATAGTGTGAACCCTTAACAACCTT
The DNA here is from genome assembly GCA_030762175.1 of Metallyticus violacea. NCBI lineage: Eukaryota > Metazoa > Arthropoda > Insecta > Mantodea > Metallyticidae > Metallyticus > Metallyticus violacea. The sequence goes on from CM060846.1 coordinate 32,367,898, forward strand.
AAAGCTACTTTATGTTACGCAGCCACAAAAATAATTGAAGAAAATTTTTTGATAAATGCTTTGGACATCCAGAAAATGATATTTGCTTCTTAAAAGTGCTTCACGCTTAAAAATATACTAATTTGATTGCTTTATATTTAAACCTTTCTACTGGTGATATGCGTTGATAACATTTTGTCAAAATTTTAAGGTCTCAATTACCATTAACGAGTTTGATATCAGGAAATAAATTGGAAAATATTTTGACTGGATGAATCCTGAAAGTCATAACAATTTTTATTTTGGCATTGTTTATAGTAAAGAAAAAAGGAGAAGAATTATGTATTATAGAGTTTATGTCATAAAATAAGAGGTAGATATATTTTGCATCACTCTCATATATCATTTTCATAACAGAATGATGACGAACGGAATTGATTAGATCTAGTGTAGTTGACATCATCCTTCAAGTGCAACTTGACTTGCCAGACATTTGCCTCAGGGCGAGAAAAGTTTCAAGTGAAGACAACCGCTAATTTCTGGCAAACTGAGGCTTCCAGTGCTGTTAAGTATGCTCCCGTAAAGGAAAACAACGGAATGGCGGTAGTTTTCAGAACACTATCAACAATTTAATGCTGTGTGTGTGAATAGCTTGCAATTCGCATGCCTACAAAATTCATATGTAATGAATATTTAAGATTTATCAGACCGAAAACATAAATAATAATAAAAACAATAACTACCACGTTCTTTTACATAGCCTTATGTTTTATGTTCGTACAGCGTTTATAGTTTAAATGTTGTCAGCAACTTGTTCATTGCCCAGAGACTACGTTGAGCATTGCATGAAGATAGGGCACATACAAAAGAGTATTTTTGCGTTTCATTTGTTAAAATATTTTCATCCAATCACAAGTAAAGTTCATAGGGGTATTACTTTTCATTCAACCGTCGTGTATATAATGTTATTTAGTTCAAACTTTCTTCTTCAGGGAGGGAGGCTGCAGGGGGTCAATATTCTGTACTGCAGCTAGTTTGAAATATGTTCACTAATAATGAATAATGCTTGTTTTTATCTATATAAGTTTTGATCATATCATTACTACATTTCACTCGTGTTTAATCGTTATTTGATGCTCATTGTGAGAATAAATTTCGGGAAAAACTTCATCCATCAGCCTCAAGAGTTTGACAGCAGAGGTGGAGGAAAAATAACAATAAAAATAATAATGATGATATAAATAGAAAGCAAGAAATAGCAGACATTTCTGTGAATTGTCCATTATGGATAAAAGCTCTTCCAGCTTTGATATCTGAGTCGTTCTGTTCTTTAGGTTCCTAAGCGGCTGAAATGCTGTAGAAATTGATATTACACTCTCTTCCAGTCTTTATCCTGAATTCAGAGGTTGGATGGAGTTCATTCCACATTCTGTTCAAAGAGAATCCATATTATTTTTAGACAAAAACAAATGTAAGACAACGGTGGCATCATTCAAAGTTTCAATCCCGCAGTTCTCAGCATTATGTGCAAATGAGAGGCCATGCACAACTTTCTGATAAAATTCTGTTATTCACATGAGATTTTCTCAGAATACGCAGGTGTGTTTTTGAACTATTTCCGCACAATTTATCAATTGTACTAGTTACTGTTATTTTGAGTCTTTCTAGCCAGATAGGAGGAGTACTTTCTGTATTTGAAAACTTACATTTTAAGTGCCAAGCTCTGGAAGTATTGATATCGATTATCTATCCCCCACTAGCTGCGTGTGTCAATCGCAATTCATTCATCCATAATCACCAAGTTGAAAGGTTGCAAGTTCTAACATAAGCCACTGCTGACCCTGATACATAAATGCCTACCCGCAGAATGTATTGCTCAACATCCTTGCCAACAGAGTTACTAGGTTAGCGGAAATTTGAATGTGCCCGTGGTCAATTCCAATTCTGAGTATTTGACATTTTGAGCCACACATTAAAAATGTCTATGAGTGTACATTTAACTGAAGTCATAGAAGTAAGATATGGAAGCAGTGTTTGCTTAAGAACTGTACACACCAATACACACCTTGATAGCCACCATACACTGTAAAGTAGGCAAATAAACGTTTTAAAATATTTTACAAAAATTAGATTTTTAATGATGGTGAAAGCTGCTTTACCGAACAGTAACAGAGCCTTAAGAAAGACAGTTTCATTTCACCCGCCAGTTAATATCACATATTTCACTACTAAGTTTAAATATATGTATTATATATGGTATTTATGTTTTCATTGCACTAGTAGAAATGTAAATTAATTATAAAAGTTTTCCTAAAATAAACATAAAAGAATTATAGGAATAAAATTTAATATGTCAATAAGAGCAACTTTATTTTCTGTTAATGTAATGAGAATATGCGGTAGAACACATTAGAGATTTTTGAAGAAAATATACATTATGTTGTTAAACGACTTGTGTAACGCAGATTTCCAAGTCCTTTGAAGGGTGCTGAATTTTATATATTTTCATGGTTATTAAATTATACAATATGCAATTTTATTTCTCTAGTGCTGTTTTCCTTTTATATCTTTACAAAATATCAGAATATTATGTACTTATTTCCTAATGTAATAACAGTCGTGTTCATCTTTCATTGTGGCACAGTTCCCACTGCCCATACCAGAAAGTTATGCTACTTCCTTCATGCACATAAGCGCTACCGGCTGGTTTCAAAGAGTTATTTTCTTTTGCTCCGCCGTTGGCTTTGCGGTAATTACATTTGATTGGTAGAGACGGAGGAGGACTTTTCAGTACTTCAATCGAGGTCAAGGACTGGCCGTTTCTTCGGGAGGAAGAGATGTGGTGAGGGAGACACCGGGCGTCCAGAATCCAGGGGCGGAGAGGCACGGAGGTAAATGGGTTCCTTAATAATGTTCCCAGATAGAGCACTCCGACGCCGGTGGAGACACCTCTAAGAAGTTTGAATTCTTCAGAAGAGATGCTTACACTCCAGACGTCGGAGTAGAAACCTTTCCAAACACAGGCAACAGTCACACCGCACACAGCACCAGCCCTGTGGAATAGTGTTTAAAGCCCGTTTTTACTACAGAAGCACCATAGGCGGTGGGCACTGATGATACATGAGATGAAATGATATATTGGGAAAGGGTTTTTTTAAGGAAGGAAACGTTCCAGGCCTAAGTTTAGGATATTCCCCCAGCATTTGTCAGTTATGAGGACTGAGGAAAACCTTGAAAAAACCTCAGTCAGGGAGGACGGTCCTGATGGAATTCGAACCCCAGACCTCCTGCTCACGAGTACGAGCCTTAACGACCTCGGCCATCAGTGGCGGTGTTCACCAGTCTCTTTCGACCCTGTAATAGAAATGGGAAAAATTCATGGAAAGGAAAGATCCATACTAGCACTCGTCTAAACAGGGGAAATCACGTAAAATATTTTAGGTCAAAATGGGATTTGAAGCCGGGCTCTCCAGAATGCGAATCCGACGCGTTACCGCTTCAGTTACTGCGCTTGTTTTTTGAATCCAAATTTTCATTCAATAGCTTTTCTACGTCATGAAATAACTTATATCAGCTGCTTCTTAACCTTGGAAAGAGAGGTGTGCTTTCAAACATTTTGTTCATATCAAGAATTTGGAACTCCAGAAGAACAACTTTCAGGTTAACCATAGGCTACAACTGCTGCTCTAGAGGCTTAAGGGCTCTGAGAGTAAGTACTGTCATGCAAATATTGACGTTTTAACTTATCCAAATCAATCTATTGCACAGCTATTCGAGTACGTCTTATTTCATGGTGCCGGATGCATATCAACTGACAACAGCAACAGTGGGAGTCATGTTTTTTCACAGATGATTTACTTCTCGATCTGCATCCAGATTTCAGAAGAATGCGCATAGGGAGGCAATCAGGTAATGCAGAAAGACTAAAGCATGTACAGGAAGCTCACAAAGGAATAGTTCTGGGGATGCAAAGAGAAAAACACATGTCGTTTTGATCAATGGAACAATTATTTTTTTGAGTACTGTTTACCGCCCGTTTTTACTACTGAGGCAACGCAAGCGGTGACACTGATGACACACGAGATGAAATGATAAATTTGGAAAGGATAAAGAGGGAAGCGTTCCAGGCCTAAGTTTAGGGTACCTCCCCGGCATTTTCCATTTATGAAGACTGAGGAAAACTTGGAAAAAACCTCATCAGAGAGGATGGTCCTGGTGAGAATCGAACTCCAGTCCTGCCACTCACGAGTCCGCGCCTTAACGACCTCGGCCACCTGTGGCAGTGAAACAATGAATGCAAAGGGGTTCTTCAAGATGTTTTATAATCTAAGGCTCTATTGCTGAAGCATCTGGTTCAAATTCCTTTACAGGCTTAACAAAGCCAAATATAGTACCGCATGTGTTTAGGTGGCTAGAAACAGATCATGTTTCAGTACCAGAGAGGGCTTCTCAGTCCGCGGATGTAAATCCAATGGAGCACCTGTGGAATGAGAGTTTTAGAGAATATTGAAAACATTGAGACGTTGAGTCAGCTATCCATGTGTTTGCATCATCATCGGTAGTATATTGAACAATCATTCGTCGCGTTTTTTCATTTCCTTAATATCGAGCAGCACTTAACGAAAGAGGTGTAAAAAATACTGATAGCACAAGCATTACGGAAAACTTGAGAAAAAAGCAGTTTTTACATACGTTTTTGATTTTATTAGTATCTTTAAAGTTAGGAGATTATATCTATTTGTTAAAAAGCATTACATTTTTCATTTTGTGAACAATTGTTGTATTATTAATATAAGTACGGATACAGCTTTTACAAAACCTATGTTTCATATTTATTATAGTCATTGCCTTTTGGGTACTGCATCGCAAGTACTGCAATCTGATAACAACTACATCGCTTGAACTAATAACGACAGGTCCCCCTCACGCCGTTTGAGTTCACGATCACTGCTCAACATGTCATTTGCTCAGTTCCCTTTACTCTGCTTCCTTCCTACTTCTCAGTGTACTCTTTCCCGACCTTCAGCCTCGCTCTTTGGCCCGCCTCCTTCCGCCTCCATCACCTCCTTCGACCCCTGTTTCTGATACTCCAAAGACATGTTGATTGCAGCTCTTTGTTTTTGTGTTACTGGCCCGCCGTCTACCTAAGCATCGTCTCTTTGTTTTCATCGGTCAAGGGATACTTCTATGGGTCCCCTCCGGTCATCAAGCTAAGCGCAGTTATCGCCTTACACCCGCTGAGCACTTCGAGTTGCCGTCTTCTGGCCGACTTGCCTCTGGACCTGCGAAGGACTTCGTGCCTGCGGCACCATGCAACATTAGCTATGAAGCAACCGCTTGCAAGCTTATCTACACAGCTGTATTATCTCTGGTGCTCTTCACGCTTCGTGCTGGATAACGAGCTATGGTTTGAACTTGACCTTCATTCTACTAGCAATGTTCCATTTTCTTTTAGTGGCGTGTCCCTTCGCCTCCTGTTCACTTTCTTTCATCCATCCTGTTTCTTTCCTCCTCCTATTTCTCCTCGGAGTATATTGCATTTTTCACTTCTTTTATTCATTATCATTCATTCCTTCGTACTGCATCTATTTTATTCTTAAATCATACGGGTATTATGTTTAAATGTTTTCCATTTGTTTATTTTGTGCGCTTTACTTATGTATGAATATGATATTTCCTATTGCTCTTCTCTCCAACTTTATGGTCCGTTGTTTATTTTCCCTGAAGACAGCGATTCTGTAAGGCAGCAGGTAATGAAGTACGAAATTCGGAATTATAGTTAAGTGAATATATGATATTGTTCTGTATGACTAAAATGCAGTGTTGGAAATAATAAAACAACCAGCCACTTGTATTTCTCGCGTATGTGCAACAGAATACGTCATACACAAGTTTGTTAATCTTAGTGAAGAACTTAACCATACAAAATCTACTTTTAACATTTAGATCCAGGGCTCTAAGGAAAGTTTCATATAGTTGAATGACGTAAATGTTGACCGTTGCAACTATTAGTTGTTATAGTTAAAAATAGGAACTATTGGGATAATACACCCTGCAGAGCTACTACAATTCCACTTCCAGTTAAACCCCTGATGGGTGACTGTGGAGGTCTCGGAAACTCAGAGGAGAAAAGAGGAAACGCTATGTTCCTCCTACGCGAGGGCCTCATTCTGGCCGCTGGAGTGCACCTTTGTGCGATATGATTTCTATATGACACTCCCAAAGGAAAGGGAAGAGCCCTTAATCCTTTGTTTCTTTTATTATAATCACAACTTATATTGGTATCCAGTAAATATAGTATCATAAAAGTAATGCTAGTTTCATCAAGTCTATATCGAAACACCCCCTTCAGCTACTCCCCATTATTCACTCCAAGACTCGATACTGAGTATACCCGAACTAAGCTTACTGATATTGGTTGTGACAGTAATCATATTATTAATAATATAGAACATAGCTAACTAACAAAATATGCAGCTTTCGTTTGGAAGCGCGGCCGGCTTAATGGGGATTTGACTGCCTACTGCAGGAATTTCACTCAATTTCATTATATGCTGTATGGAATGTTTTATATTTAACTTTAATACGTTTTAACTCAACATGTTTGATAATTCGCCTCGTTTAACCCTGGTGACTTGCATTCTGAAGCAGAAGGCTTTTCAATGGGTAAATAGCAGATAACATTATGCAGCGGTACGTCGTGCTGTTGAGAAATGATGAACGCTCCGGCGCATGAGAATGAATTACTAGTTTATAGTTTTGGGAATCTCACGGTTTATATTTGTTTTTTAGTTTTTGGAACGTATGCACGTTACCAGGGAGACAGGATGGGAACGGGGAACACACTCTCCTTCACTTCAAGACACATGTAAATTCCTTTTGAGAATTGTTTATTCACAGTTGCAGAGACGATGAACCTCTTTTATTAACATAAGTTATAATTTCTAGCCAGGAGAGAATCTCGGACTGTTTGAGTTATAAGGGAGCTAACTGCGGACTGTCTGAACTGCCTCAAAACTCATCAAAACTGATTAAAATTCGTCACACTGCTCTGATCAAATTGCCTAACTAAAAACCTGATCACACTGCTCCTGCCTTAACTGCGGGGATTGACTAAAAAACTCATCAGACTGCTTAACTACAACTAATCAAATGCTGCGTCGACAACTGTTACGTAAGTACTCCAAGATTCTTCACAAAACTGCTCGAAAATGCTCCGACCTGACCTGCCTCACGACTCATTGGAAACTGTGGACAACTGCGTGGCTTTTCTTCAGAACTGTTTGCAAAATGCTCCGGAACTGATCAAGAACTGCGTCGAGACTGCGTCAAGATTCTTCAAAAACTGCGGAGCTTTTCTGCTCTCGCATAACTTTTATTAATTTCACAGTCGGTCAGTCTCATGTTCGTCCTTTTAATTTTGAGCTCAAATTCTCGTAGCGTCTTCTTAGGTTCTACTCCTAGGTTGGCTACATGAGAATCACGTGGTTTCCGGTTCGTTCCCTATAGGCTGCGATTTGGCGCCGATTTCTGTAAGAGTCCTCCTACTAACGAACTCCTGGGCTTGTTTATCTCATTTCTCCCCTCAGGTCTCCCCTTCAAGTTGTTTTCGTGTCAGAAACATGTCCCGTTAGCCTTTGTTCGAGTTGCATCTCTTCAAGATCTTCTGCTACAATATTACCCCTAGCCTAGCTGTATGTTAGGGATTGGAAATTTTATGACTTACTATTCTTTGTATAGCGGACGCAGCTTGCGGGGTCTTGGCTTACATGATTTTCCAGGGTTACTGCTCAAAATGTGTGTATCATATTTTCAGAGGTTTTTACTTTAATTTTTATTGATAATGTCTTATTAATGTTTTAGGATTCATCAAATTGAACATACAATTTTATATTCTCCCTAATCTCTGGAGCTAGGAAATACTGCTCCAATTATTAATATTTGTAATAATTCATATCAATTGATTGTTGTTTAGGTTGTTTCTTTTCAAAATAAAAACAGTGATGATCTTACATTTATTACAATACATTAAATAAGAATGTTTGCATTTCGTCAATAATTATTTAATTTCTGTGTTTACAGTATTTCTCTATTACCACAAGTATCGGCGGTGTACCTCACTTTCATATAACTATTATTTAATGAAGTAGGTCACGATCACTTTCATGTAATGACACTTGATAAAGCCGCCGCAGTATAGCATCACTTGCTGCATATGAAAGAAAAACTTACACTTTTAAACTGCTGCAGCTGGTTCCCAATTTCTTTCTTGTAGTCACTTACAATGACTCTTGTCCAAGCTACACTTATTGACACCAAGAAGGAACGGGGGTGACTTCTACCATCGTTTACTGTGCTTATGAAACAAAACATTCCCTTAAGTTAAATCAATAAAATTATTCTGAAATACAGATCGTAATAACAAAATTGTGCAGTTGTTATTTCTAGTATTCGCACATGACAAATTTTAGTCTGTTAGCGAAGTGGTACAAGATTATGGGCTTCTAACACTCACGGTATGTGACTACGAACACAAGTTTCTGATGAAAAACTGTGCCTTCTGGCCCCTCTGCCGTAATCAGGTGTTTGTGATATAGTTTGGCGAGCATTCTATATTACAGTTGATAATATAAATTCCACTTCTTGAAATATCTCTTCTTCTTTGAACTTAATAAATAATATTGTTAATTTGTCTTCTCCACAATACCTTATATTAGTCATATTAATTTTCTGAAAATGAGAAGTTTTTCCATTCTTATCTACTGATATGAAGAATTTCATATCAGCTTCAAATAAGTCTCAACTCATCTTAAAATTCTTGTTTTCTTTTTAAATCAATAATTTCTCTGAGCTTTTTATCCATTTATTAATAAATGTGAACTTAACTGTACCTTCTTCACTTTCTTCTTAGTTCATCAACCATTGCGAGCATTTACATTTCAAAAATGCACTTCTGTGATCTTCGATTGTTGTACTTAGTTTCCATATTCTTCAATGTTTCTTGGCCAATGCAATTAATCTTACTTTTCTTTCGTTGTATTTTGAACGTTTTCCTGCAATTCATACACGAATTCTAAAACAGTGTTGTATATCATCTGTGTCTCCGAAAAAAGTTGATATTTTTTCCATATTTTATCTATATTCATCAATTTCCCCCAAAATTTACTGTTTAGTTTACTTCCTATTTTTGTGTTCATATTTTATAAAGTAAGGAATGGTGAATTGGGTAAGAAGGCGAATGGGGTCAATTTTTTTAAATTATGTCCTCATTACCAAACAACACGTACGTAATGAAATACTACTATCTGGCGACAACTATTAGAACTCCGTCCAGAAATTGGAAGGAAAAAATCAATGTCTTTTTATTTGATTTACTTATGGACACTCTTTAACAACTCAGATCATCAGCGCCCCATTCTATTCAGGGCGTGAAACGACTGACAAATTTTGCTCAGAGGCCTCTTCTTTCAGGCTTGAGGTTCTTTTTCGTGCCGTAAATGTACGACACGGGACCCACGGCTTTACTTCCCTTCCGAAGGAAGCCATACTTACAATTTTTACGCCAGAAAAAATTCATCCATCCTAGCCGGGTTTGAACACGCGATCTTGGGTTTAGAAGGCAAGTATGGTTACCACTACACCCCCAGGACTGACAAAATCAATGTGAGACGTGTTAATTGATGTGTAGTTTGTGTGAAATTATGCTGTATGAGGTGGGTTCGTATTTGTTTTTCTTTTTTAAAATTCTATAAAAGTCATATCGAAATGGTTAGAATAATTTCCTTAATTATTTATTGAGCATTGGTTATTTAATAAGTTAAAATACTCTGCCATAGTTTATGTCGGTGTTTGCAACTTTATCATGCTTGTGCAGGTGTATCAACAGTCAAATAAAATCCTGTATTTCCGGGAATAGGATCACAAAAATGCGGGTGAAAAAGGTCAATATTTTCGATAGTGACATATTAAGTTTCTTTCGTCTCTTTTCGTTTATATCATACATGGAGAAATACAAACGAAAAACAAACTCTAGATGGAAAGAAGATGATATGCTGAAGGCAATTAAAGCTTTGCGTTAAGACAGAAGCCAAAACCGCGTTGCAGAATTATTTAGAGTTCCACATTTCTGTCTTCATGGGAGGCTGAAAAGTGGCAACGATACTCCAGCAAAGGTAAAGGGTGGTAAAGCAATATTTAATAAAGATCAGGAACAAAAATTCGAGAGTCCTGAAATTGTCTGCTTGTGGATTTCCATTGGATTCAAATGAAGTCAAGAGGGCTGCCTTTATGTTCGCAGAGTCCAATAAAATAAAGTGCACTTTCTCGAAAGCAAATAAAATAACAGGTAGTGGCCAATGCGGTTTAGGGAACATATTTCATTGAGAAAAGTAGAAGGCCTCTCAAAACGTTCAAACAGAAAGCAAACACCCGTTCCAGAAAATAGTGTAGAGACTACAGAAAGGTTACAAAGAAAAAGAAAACTGTTCAGTAAGAAAGTAAAATCAGGCTGGTCAGTAATATGCAAACACGTAATCAATCTACGTCATTATCAGAGTCATCAGTAACCAATGAAGATGATGATAACAATACATCATGTGAAGTGTGCAAGATCCCAAACCCGTCAAACATGGTGACTGGATTCAATGTCAAGGCAAGGGAAAAGAACGGTATCATGAGAGATGTGTTGGTGCAGTGGGCAAAAAGAAAATTCTCTATGGGAAATGCGTTGCTCTCTCACATGATATTTCAACATTTCTACTGATCCTACTCGCCCATCTCTTTGACCCAATTCATCCTACTTGAGGCAGGCAAATAGGGTCATGCAGCACTTTGATCAAAACCATTTTACGGAACTCTGGTCAATATTTATTAACTCTTAAATAATGATATGTGTTCAGAGAATAACGTATCTTGTAAGCACGTACAGTGACCAGAATTTATCTGAAAGACTTGTCTGCTATAAAGACTTTTCCAACTTTTGACTCCATTTCCCCGAGCTTACCCTGTATGAATGTTAATTTCCTATTCCAAAACGTCTCTTATCACACTTTAATTTTTTTCTAAAAATCTAATGCATATTTGTTTTCATTACAGCAGCTCTTTTAAAATATTACTCCTTTAACATTATTATCTCCTTATTAGACCACTTCTGACATTTAATTATAGATAACAAATAATTTAGTTATTAAAACTTAAATTTTATGCTTTAGTTATTGTCCCTTTTATGTTTATCACTCTAAAAAATAAATATAATTGCATTTTTCCCTTAAAGCTGCATTATCCGTTTTATTCTTTTCTCAACTCTGAAGGAATTGTATTTTTAGTCGATAAATCTTACGCATTCGAAAGCCCACCGTTCAAATTTCTCTATTATTGTCTTTGTCTTGGTTTTGAAATAAGATTTTATTTCAAGCTCACTTCTTTTCATGGACTATTAACAAAGATCATAATGCTATTGGTAATAATAATAAAAATAATAAAGACTCAGCAGTTCATTTGTGGAAACAGGCATTCCATCATTTTGCCCGGGCTTGCTTTAGATAGCATTCTCTGCCAGCTGTTTGGTGTCGCCTAGAGCGATCCCAGGCCATAAATAAATTTAAAAATATACAGTCCACGATGTTTGTATTAACATGTTTGCCCTGCAATGACTATTTTTAAGCTCAATTATTGCTAAGCATCCGATGATAATAGTAACAAATAAAATAGAAAAAATAAATATCAGCAAAAATATTCATTTTATTAAGGATTTTAAGAAATCAACACATTGGTTCCAGTAGTTGATAATGTTAAACAAACAATTTTAAATGAAGAAGTTTATATTCTAATGAGTATTACACCAAGAATCTAACTTTTTCTATTTATAATGGTTTTCTTAGTCTATGTCTTGCAATAATAACATTTAACTCAATAGTTACTAGCAATATCGCGAAGGAAATAAATTTATGAGTGTGCCACCAAGGAAGTACTAAAACCGGAACACAAATGATTCAAAAGCGCTCTATGCAGCTGTTGGTGTATTTAATGGATAACGCACAAATTATTCTCAAGCAGAAAGATAATTTTTAATCATTATTATTAACTGCTTAAGGCAAGTATATACTACAATTATATTAAAATTAAATATTTTAATTTGAATTTTATGTTGTTATGAAGTTTAAGCCTTGTATCAACAAAAAATATAACAAAAGCTTGACTTCCTTAGGCTGCAGCACGCGAATTTAAATCTCTGCGCAGCTGGGTGTTGCCTAAAGCTATGTGTACAGCGTGTATAAAAATTAATAGCGCAAACTGAAACGGTTGAAAGTATGCGGTAATAGAAGCAAAATAATTCCAGTAAACATGGGTCCACAAACAAGCCGTATGCGAAATTTATTATTGCAAATGTGTGTTAGAGCCACCCCTGACTTCATTCGTTATACAGTTCATATGAGTCACTCGTTGTGCACTCAGAAGCGGTCCGCGATGTACTTGTTCTTTACAAAACTGAACATTGCCAACAGGTGGTGTTGCTATCAAACCATATACGACAGACAGTTAGGGCACATGTCTGAACAGCGTCAGGTATGCTGAGCTGTGCGTAGTCAAAATGGAACCGTAGAGCAACGCAGAGTATGCGGATATGTGGTAGGGCTAACGGCAATGCACTGGAGGCTGCACGTTTCTGCCGTCAAGAATATCCTGATCGAACACATCCCGAAAGTCAAGGATTCATCAGCGCTTCAGGGAACAGAGTAGTTTCGTACGTGGCAGGGAAGCAGGAAGACCTGCACGAAGTTGAGGACATGGTGTTGGAGGTAGTACAAGCATTTCCAGAAACTTCAACAAGATGTATTGCCACACAAGTGCCATAGCAACGTATGCAAAATTTACATTGTAATTCACAGTACCCTTACTTCCTCCAAAGAGTTCAATGTCTCAATGATCCGGACTTCTGTCCTAGAGTTAATTGGATGCAACAACAGGTTGTAGTCAACCTTCGTTTTACAGATAACATTTTATTTACCGAGGAAGAGCGCTTCACACTCGATGGTATTTTTAATTATCATAATGCACATTTTTTGTGCAAAGTAAACCCACATGCTGTTCATAAATCACCACACCAGCAACGTTTCTCGTTGAATGTGTAGTTAAGTGATCGTTTCATTCTTCCAAGAAAACTCAATGGACGGAGGTATCTTCGGTTTCTGCGGCAGAATTTTCCAGAATTGTTTGAGGATGTTCCCCTTCAGCAACGTCGGAGTATGTGGTACATGCATGATGGAGCACCGGCACATTTTGCTGCTGTAGGAAGACATCTAACGCGGAGACATGGTCCGCGATGGATAGGCCGAGGAGGGCCTGTATCTTGGCCTCCATAATCATCTGATCTCAATCCTTTGAATTTTTCTAAGGAGCACAGAATTGTACATGCTTGTCAAGAATTCCGAGATGATTCGGGGGTGTTTGAAAGAATTCAAAACTTACTGCAGAGAAGAGTGCAGTATAGCTTTCAGTTGCAAAGACGATACTTTGAACACCTCCTTTAACAGATAAGAGTTACAGTAATTAACTCGTAACATACTAAAGTAGAATTGCATTCCCTGTTAAGTTAAGATATGAGTGAACCAACATTGAATGAAAATTAAACGAAAAGTTTACTTTTCAAATTAAATTGTACTAACTAGGACAATGTTTCTTAATGAAATCAGTGGCGGCTTGTAACCATACATTTGCAATTATCTCGCACATGGCTCTATTGCGGACCCATGTTTACAGGTAAATTTTTACTTCTATTATCCCATACTTTCAATCGTTTCAGTTTGTGCTATTAATTGTGTATATCACGTACACAAAAAACTCTAAAGTGAAGCAGTTTTTCCATCAAAATCACTTAAAAGTCACATACTTGAAATAGATATATCAGTACCTATAAACTTTACTTTTACAAATTAAAATAATATTTTAAGAAACGATGTTTTTGAAACACAAGATTGACTTCTGTAATGAAAATATTACGATAAGATAGAGAAATAATTCAGTTATATCTAATAAATATTATGGATACTGGGTGACTGATATTACTAAAAGGTATTCGGAGTTAATATTTCATCACACAGCACACCTTCTAAACCCAAGATCCCTGCCAGGACAGAAGGATTTTTTCGAGCGTAAAAATCCTAACTATGACTTCCTTAAGGAGGAAAGTAAAGCCGTGGTCCCGTGTCGTACATTTACGGATGATAAAGAACCTCAAGCCTAAAAAAAAAAGAGCCCTCTGAGCAAAATTTATCGGCCGTTTCACCACCTGATTTGAATGGGACGCTGAGGACCTGAGATGTAAAGAGCGTCCGTAAATAAACCAAATAAAAAATCACACAGCACAGTTTAAATGTTCTTTATATTGAGTATAAATGTATACAAAAAGATATTTAAAAAATAGTATTAGAATTGAAAGAAACACAACGCATGTTAAATATAAATGCAAGTTTCAAATTGTTTAATTGATTATTAAAAGAATTTAAAAGTAATCAGTAGGTACGTCTTAAAAATATTCCGTTTTAATCCTGCATTGGCTCTTTTATGTCAAAGTCGTATCTCAGACTCATTTTTAGTCTTAATATTTATACACGAGAAGTTTGCACGATAATAAAATGGATAAATGAAGTTTCTCTGATGAAACTTAAGTTTAGTAAATATCAAGCTTTATAAAGAGAAAAGAACAAAAGAGGGATAAAGCCGCGAGTAGCTTGTTATGTTTTTCGTTTGTTTTTGTTCTGTTTGTTTGCACTGCACCACTGTTATTATTCTTTTGTCTCTACTTTGCCTTCCAAGATTTTCTAGTATAAATCTACAGTTTACCGAAATACAAGTGAGTAACTAAAACGGGAAGATGTAACTTGCGAGAAAAACATTCTTACTGAATATATGGATTATTTATTTTCCTCTCTGTTTAAAAAATATAAACATTTTCTAGATAATGTACCTAACCAACGTGTTTCAGAAATGTTGATATTGAAACAAATGAAATACTTGTGCATAACTCTATAATTTTTGCTGCAGTGTTAACGCAACAGACACTCTAAACTACCAACCAGTGTTGTCAACCATGTTTTGCTTTACTAGACTCGCTAGTTGAGCCATAGGTTTGAAGGGTCCGCTCTTTATGCCACTGCGGGTTTCCAAAGCTACCTTGAACGTAAGGGATTTCCCGACCCACGAACTGGTGCGTGGTCTCAGTGGCGTTCTCGATATATACGGCATCCTTCTTATCCATGTATCTTCATTAAATTGTATACATTAAAACAGTACCTAGAATGCTTTAGAGAGATGTTAAATCAAGATTTCCCAGCAGGGCAGGTTTTAAAAATGTTCTGATATTTTGATAGTTTTGCAGAATTATGACAGAGCATGCATAATCTTCACCTTCTATAATTTCTTTGTTATTGAATTGTGATAGTGGTATCCAATAGTAGACCTTCTCAACCGCTAGCTACGCAGAAGATATGATATGATGCAAATAGTAACGGCTGATCGTCGCCATCTTGGGGGCTGTGATATGTAAACGATAGGCTAATTACTGGGTTGAACGTAATTTCGATATAGTAAAATCTGAGAATAAAATATGGCCATCTGCATTGTTCTAGTATAACAGAAAGGTTAATGCATTATGTTGAAATTAGCAGTCAGTAATCAATTTCATTTCTTTGTGTTTTATTTACAAACATTTGTCGAATCTGTACGCAGGGAATTTGCAATGGACTTCTTTAAGTACATATTTAAATAAACAGTGAAATTGCAACAACTTTTAACAGATCGGATATTTGTAATGAGAAATTGAATATCCCTGTGCAACATTTCGACATTATTCTGTTTGCATTGTATTTCTTAGATCACAGAGAATATTTCTGATACGTATGTCATACATGCATGGAAAGATTTACATTTAGTAATAGCAATCTGTATTTCAGTTTGTGTTAAGTTTTGTTCTATATTTATATAATATTTTATGCAGTTTTAACTTAACCACAAGTTCAGAAAAATATTAAATTGCTTTATTAGAAAGCAGTCTTTCCTTCATTTCGTGGCATAGTTATTAATTAGCTCCTATATGTCGTATTTTTTTATATTTACCACGCTAATTTTTATGTAATAAAGTCTTAAAATGATGTTGGAAATCTATACATCACTTTGGATGATGTTCAGGCCTTCTCCATAGTGAATCGTATACTGATTCCATCTTTTTCACGCTCTTAAGCTCAGCTTGTGAGTTAAGATGGTATTATATGTCTTTGCCACTACCACTACCCCCACCACCACCACCAACAACAACAAAAATAATAATAATAATAATAATAATAATAATAATAATAATAATAATAATAACAACAACAACGTAAAGCAATTGCTAACAATTACTGCTGTTGTCCAGGAAAACATATAATGTACAATGACCTCTATAACAATCACAAATCAACAGAATTTAGTTTGTGTCTACGCCCCCAGTGGTGGCACCTACGGGGAAAGGGAGGGAGACATCGGACGACAGGGACCTACGTGCGGTAAGGCAAGAAGATAGATGGGGTCTCTAACATGTTTCCAGTTAGGACACCCCAACGCCGGTGGAGCCCCTTTCAAAGAGTTCGAGCCCATCAGAAAGTCTGCTTCCATACCACATACCGAGCAGGAGCCTTTTCAAAGCGCAAGCCACCGTCACACCGCATTAGTCTATCGCCTTGGCACTTTTGACCCTGGAACGAACCAACGGAATGAAATTATATGAAAGGGAAGGCGAAAAATTCGTAAAAAGTAAATTCTATCGCCTAAGTGACCAGGGAAATCCACGTACAATTCCAAGGTATTTGACCCGAGACCTCTTGAATACGTCTCCCAAGCATTACAACCCTGTCGGTAGGTACGTGTGTTGATATATTATTTTTATGATGCCATACCAAACACATATTTACTATTGTCTATCATTTTCAGTAACTGTTACATATTTACACATAATATATTGTACTTAACTCTGAAAATACTCAACTAAAGAACAAGCATTTTTGTAGTTCATTCTGTGCATATTAAAACTATCTGAACCATTAAAATACTTATTTTTCAGTAATTTGTCATTTTAAAAATATTAATCATAGAAAAATAATAATAAAACAATTTTATTTGTAATCCCTTTTAATTTATAACATGATGCAAAATAAAATGTGTTATAAATTCATTTTTTCAATGTGAATGTAGCAAGGAACCTGATATGATGTCAAATTAAAGAAAACGTGCGATTTGATGGCATTAGTTTAAGGCAATCCTATACTAAAATTTTAAAGTCTTTCACTGTCGAATAGATTCTAAAAATTGTGTGTGTGTTACAAATGCTCCTTAAATTTTTATTATTAGTTTGGGGAATGTTGCTCTTTATTATAAAGTTATGTTAAATATTTGTAATATTTAAAATTCTCTCTGTAATTTATTGGACTGAAAAGTTTATACTAATATAAATGATAAAATTTCTGTAATTTAAGCTTTATTAAAGTTAATTAAAATATTATTATATCAAAGTAGCATACCTTGAAAATTTTTATGTAATTAAAATGAGATTTAGAAGAATTGACAGCCTATTTTACATATTTAATAAAATTTGTGTAATTTCGGGAAAAACTGCATATCGAGCGAGCATCTTTATGTCTTGAAAATTGTATAAAAGAGTTTCTTAGGAAATTAAGTTTAAATACAACGCCCACTTGTAAAAGATTTAAATTTTCATGGTACCGTCGAAAATCACAGGCAATTACTTTTGTTATCCTGCATATGGATATAATGCCTAAACACACGTTCAATCTTATTTTCAATATAATTTTGTACAGGCTTAATTAAAATAATTATTTTAATCTTTAAGCTATATATAATGCATAGCGAATAGAAATTAACATAGTTCTGCAATCGCACAGTTAGTTATAAGTGAATGAAGGAATTGCAACACGTGAAAATAAAAAACAAAACAAAAAAAAACATACAATTGTGCGTCATTTTTTTGTAATATGTTGGTAACATAGCCTTACAATGGAAGCATTTTCTGCAAAGTAAAAGCTGATTTTTACGTCCACTTCATTAATGGTAATTTTAAAAAGTTTTTTTTCGCAAATTAATATTTCCATTTTTAATGTTTACAGAAACTCTGAATAATATTATTAAAGAAAAATGTTAATTATATGATTTTAAACATTTTATATTTATGGTAAAGGGTCCTTTATTTACTGATCACAGTGTAATTTCCCGTATTAAGTACATGTACAGAAGAATTTGGGTATGCCATGAATTTTATTTTATTTTTTTTAACTACATTATAATTAGACCTTTACTTGCAATGACTCTCATTCCAGCATAGAGCTCTGAACACTGTAGTTTCTGCAGAAATTTTTTCTTGGTAAATAATTTTCTTTCGTTTCCAAAATAACTACAAGAAGTTGTCGAAATTCACCTGTCAACTTTTGTTACATTTATGGTGAAGGAAAACAAAACATTGCAGACCTTGTTAAGAAAGGATATTTAGAACATTTTTATATGAAACAGGGTTATTTGAACAAGTCCTAGGCAACACATAACGCATGAATGTCAATATCCGAATCATCAGCCTATTGGGAATACAATTATAGAATACTCATATACATTAGGGACTCTTTGAATGGTCAGTCCAATGTCAGTATCGCCTGGAAGACATCATAAACACAAAAAGACGCATATATACACATAGAGATGGAACGAAGATGAATAAAGAAATGGAAGGTGAATTTGTTTCAATTTTCTATTTCTTGTGTCTCTGGGACAGTTGAGATATAACAGCCACCATTGGACCTTGGACCAAAAAGGAGCAGCTGTGTAGAATAAATTTAGAAACTGGAAACAAAATTATATCCTGGGAAAATTTTGGTAGATGAACAGAAATTTCTCCTCCCTCCTTTTCCTATAAGCTTGAATGGATGGAATTATTTTTTCCTATGCCCTGCAAGAGAAGAATGTTTTAAATGCCTAGGCACCAAGTTTTCCAGACTGTCAGAACAAAAGTGAAGGGTATTTTTGTGAGTTCGTATATTCAGAATTCTTTTTTTCAAAGAAAACATTTCAAATAAAATTGAAATATCTATTTTAAAAAGCCAGAAAATCTTACAAAGAAGTTGCACAAAAATTTCTTAGGAACTATAGGATTCTGAAATTTAAATATTTAATTGAAAACGTTCCAATGAAATACGAAGTTTGGATCGTTCATTGACCTTGAGAATTCTTGCAATCTCATATTGATTACTTCCCCAAAATCGCAGATACCAGGGCATATGAATCGTCCACTTGATTGAAGACTACATTTGGATGCTGCACAGGCCACTTAGAAGAGGCGAAATAACAAAAGAAGCTTAGCGGGAAAGCGGAAGAGATTTTATCAAGATTTATAACGGTAATTTAGTGGTTATAGAGAAAAATTGTGATCATATTTGAAATAGACACACCAAATATAAATCAGTTGGAATATTTCTAACATATTCAATTACACACGTTTGATCATAACTGCGGTACAACAAAGACTTATAAAAAGTGCATTTACTACTTAAGCATCCTACATAACCTCAAAAGTGATTTCAATAAGATGATCTAATTCTCGAAGCATATTCCACATCTTAAAATTACATGTTCAAATGAATGTTCTGTTCTTTCCATATGGGGTGTGGGGTAGTGAAGTCACGAAGGATGTAGGGTTCGCCACTGTTCTCTCTACATGCTACTGATTTATGTCACCAAGAGCGGGCGAGAAACACATGCTTTTTGATGCCTGCATGACAATGACCTAATCTTGACATACTTGTCGTTATTATAGCAGAACAAAGCGTGGACATGCATCTTCATATTAATTATAGGGAAGGGCACATACTGTTCCCCTCTCTACATCTCATCAGGAGGTCGAGGCCATCCAATGTGACAGAACAAAGCATAAGCAATGTCACTTTCGTTATTAACTATTGAAGTAGCGGCGGGGGAGATAGTCAACTAATAAGGGAATTGAAATAAAAACACAGTCAAGGTGACTTCACTCCCCTCTACCGCAGAAATCGGATGCATATGATGCGATCAGCCATAAGTATATATAACTTCCACAACCCCAGAGTAACAGTATCAGTGAGTTGAAGCGAAACAAAACAATATCGTGTAAACATGAAGAGGAACTCGATCTGCGAATTTGTCCTGGTGGTGGTGCTGCTGACAGCTGCAGGAGCAGTTTCTGACACGACAGCTGGAGATGTGAGTACTTAAACCCCCATAATGCATTTCGCACTAAGCCCTCGTTGAAGGAAACCTGCCAAAATAAATGAGCATCACACGAAGCAATAAGCTAGGCTCTACGACGATGCAGCAAAATTCTGAGTAACGCACAGGTCCGAAACAAAACACAAGTGTGTCGAAAAGGAACCATTAGACAAGAGAACCGCCATGACAACAGTATTACATCAGTAACCCTTCAATAGGGACATAATTATATTGATTTGATCGCCAAATCAACATCTTGTTTGACTGTCATTTCATATTACACTGTGTAATTTGCAAGCAGGTTCCTGGACGCTTTGTGGTTAATTATGTTGGGTTTGTACAAAAGATATTTTAAACTGTTATCGTTAAGGATACAATATAGTTGCACTTGGACAAAATGACACACCATCCATTTATTTGGGTCTTGCTTTAAGAGTAGAGTGACCCTGGCATTGAAAAAAAAAAAAAAAAAAAAAAAAACAGCGCACTATATTACAAATACGGAACAAGTAAGATAAATTACCGATTGAAAGAACAGGGGAAATTAACACAGCATTTTCGCAATTTAAGTGTGGCAAACGTGACTTAAAATGCTTAACTTTTCAAAGAATATTTTGAAAATTTTTACCTTTTGCTGCGAGACATGAGTCTAAATAAAAATATTTGTATTTTTACTTTGCAATTCCGAATAATCCGCAAACGTCAGACGAACCATCAAAGAACATACCAACATGAAATAGCAAACATTTTTGAAGCACAGTTGCAAGGTTTAAATTAAATTGTTTTTTGAGTTCAATTCTTCCTTTTAATTGTATTAAGATTGCTTATCACGCCTATTACTATTTTATTAGACTATGGTACATAAATAGCCAGAATTTTTATATTTATACCCATCATGATTTTGACAAATTCTCATTATAATGAACACTGTCCAATAGACTATTCTTTATTAAAAACTCTGAAATTTCTCTTGTTTGTATATTTCAGAATTATTTTTATGCATTAAACGAAATGTTACAGCAATTATGTTATGGTTATGAAGCAGAACTACAAAACATGTGTAACATTCATCAATTTGGATTAATATGGACTAATCAAACTTTTAAAAATATGGTCATTAAAGTGTACAATAAAATTACAAAGCATATTTAATCCAAGCAAAGTTCAATTTGAAAGAGACATTTCAAGTTGCTTTGTGAATACATCGTTTTAAAGTTAAATGCTAATATAATGATTATATTGTCTCTGATAAAACAAGTGCCTAAAAATGTACCAAAATAAGCATACAAAAATATTCCGGGTGTTCTTGATTTATAAGCATGCAAATATATATATATATATATATATATATATATTTTATCTTCAATAGCCGTGGCGCGTTGTTGACTGCCGACTGAAGGAATAACTCTGTTTTGAATAGCAGAACTCAAACAAATGGACGACGCGACGTGTTAGATTATAACTGCCTTTTTTTCATTTAAATAATTTATATGCCTTCAATGGGTGGTCATAATTTAAATTTTAAGAATAATATTAAAATTTTAGAATCACAGAATGTCATACAGGTGATTATTTTGCTTTTAAATTCTCTTCTTTATTTTATACATTGTAAATATTATAAAGGTAATAACTTATTTTCAAGATGTCGAAACTACAAATGTATAGTACATGACATGTGCGGTGTGTGGGAAGCAATCGACATAAACAGAGCAAAGCAGATGGTTATTCATAAATTGTCAACTTAATTTGCATGCTATCACACAAAGATAATATTTGTGTAATAGCATGAGGATAACAATTACTATTTATATATAATATACGTACAATAATAATAAATGTTAAGAATATAATATAAATCTTCAAATTTTCTAAGCTTTTCATTAATATTTGTTAACAAGATACATTCCATATTATATGAAAATGCTCAATGTTTATCAATCAAATGAAGCATTCATTAATAACATAAGAAATATTAAGGAACTTTCTAAAATGTCACTGTAAGTAAGAATGATAAAGAAAAATGAGGTATAGCTGCATAAATGATATGAAACCAAGGAAAAGTTATTTACTTTTTTTTTTTTTTTTTTTAAGATTTTAAACTATTAGTGTTAAAATTATGGGTGAGTATTTTAATAAAGTGCCCTGCTAAATTTCATACTTATAACCAACAAGTTCTGATAGAGAGATATAAGGATTACACATTTAATCTTCAATCTAGGGACTACAGGTTTCCTTATGTTACGATCTAATTTGGATCTTAAAAGAGCAAATTCTATTTTCTTGAAAATTCCTTCGCTAGGACAGTTCTCAATATCTCTAGGCTCATTTCTCGCACCATAGCCTTAACCTCTGTAGCATTAAAGAAGAGCTGCGCTACTATCTCATTGTAATATAACTAAATACATAGCGCACATTTGTATCTATGGATACGGATTTTCACCTTGACGAGTGCTAATTTTAAAGGTTGAAAATCTGTGTAAGTGTAATTTAAGAATGAAATAAATAAAGACCAGGTATAAAACAGTAATAGCAGCTTACCTTTCAACTTTGTAAACTCTCGGACATGACTCAATGGATGTTAGAGATGATTCGCTGAATTTGAAGGGGCAGTCACTTCGCCTTGCCTGTAGTTATGAAGACTAGACCAGAATCAAAATGTCAACTCTGCAAGGAAGAAATGCAATGTGTAAAAACTCATTGACAAGGAAAGGAGCTTTATTATACACACAACTTTTAAAAAACTAAACTCCAGAGACACTATATAAGAATCAATGAAATTGAAACCTGAAACCAAGGGTGGCTGTCGATTTCTGACTCAAAGTGTGCCATCCTTAGCACGTCGCCACCGCTTTCAGATTCCCACGCGGGTTACATTCCCGAAGAGGCAAAATTTCCTTACTGAAACATTATCAGATTTTTCCTAGGATACTTTGATCAGAAAGTACTCTGATTTCATTTAACAGCTGGTACTGCATCGAGGTTGCAGTTTCTTATTTTCTTAATAGGCAGTCAGGATGATTAACTTCTAAGTAAACAGAGATATGTGCATCACAAAAGAATACACACACTTCTATAACCTCTTACAAACAAATGGAAATACAATTTTATATTCAGTGTCTTGCCAAACTTAAAGCAAGCCTAAAGTGAAATTTCAAATCATTTTAATGTATATTGTGGTTAAACATGAACATATGTTGCTATATGCAACATTCCGTTAAGTTATTACTATTAAAACAGTAATGATAATGATGATGATGATGATGATGATGATGATGATGATGATGATGATAATTTTGTCTGGCAGAAGGACATAAGGCCTTCTCTTATACTCAGCCAGATAAAAATAATGCATACAAGGTAAAACATAAGATGAAAGTGGATACAATATATATTTACAAAGGGAATCATAAAGACAACACCTAAGCATCATTAGACGGTAAAAAACAATTAAAATTTTGCAAAAAACATATGCGCAGTAAAGGACCTCCTCCTTGGTCTAGTGGGCAGACCCCTCTGGGAGAAGTAAGTTAGGAAGGTCTGGAAGGCGGTCCACTAAGGCTCTACTGGCAATTGAGGAGCAGCCTGATAGAGAGATTGCGTCTGTTGTGTAGGAAGCCGAGAGGTGTTAGTGTCCTGATCGCACGCCACTCTACAATTCTGCTCACTGCCGAATGATGTCGTAAGACGGGGGTAGAGGGCGAAGCAGTCGCTGTGGTCAGCCAGAAGGGAGGAAAGAAGACGAGTTAATATTCTTAAGCATGGGTATAATAATAATAATAATAATAATAATAATAATAATAATAATAATAATGAAAAATGAACGGAACGAACTGGTTCAGTTGACAATGTTTAGGAAGACGTATTTCGGAAGTTGCACGTTCAAAACCTGACTGGTTTTCCTCAGTCCAATTCCGGGTAGGAAATTTCCTGCTCTCACCTTCCATTTCAAACCTAAGTGCTTTTCATTCCATCTGCGTGTGTATGTGTACTTTCTGTGTTTGTGGTGTCTTCGAGGCGACCCTGATATAGAACTGACAATCCATTCGGGGAATCCTTCAGTGTAGATGGGTAAACTATGTGTGTTAAGGGATAATTGGCTTATAAGTTCCAGGGTGTGTCAGTTCCAATATCGTAGGAGAGAAAATAAGCCAAAAGAAAGATAGAAACAGAAACGAAATTAAGCCATGCGTCCAGTTGTGTTTGCCAAATAAATGTTTCAATGACATAAATTCAAAAGTAGTAAGACTTCGACTACCCCTGAAAACTTATGACAGTAAGTTCCAAGATCGTACAGTGGCTACTGAGAAAGGGACTGAGTAGCTGATGATATAATATTGATAACGTGAAGTTATGTTGTGTTCGTGTACTACGCTTATTCTGCAAGTCGGTAGCATAAAGAAAGAGACAAGATATTAAATGTGAAGTTAATGAAGATTTGATGCAGCTCACAGAGAGAGTGGAGTATTCGAATATCATTTAAATAAAGCAAAAAAAAAAAAAAAAAAAAAAAAGTAGTTGAACGTATTCAGAGGCGAATATTAAACATAAAAATAATGCATGTGATAACACGCTGTAAAAAAACGTCACAATAATCAAAATGAGACATCACCAAAATTGTATGACGATTTCTTTAACTTTCGCAGTAGGATCACAGTTTTTTCAAAGAATGCAGGCCTAAGAACATGTTTCTATAAGTTTTTCTGACTTGGGATTTCCACTTCAAAGTATATCTCTTTGCTGGCCGAACAAAATTACTTTTTTTAAATCTGGGTTTCACGTTTAATCTGAATTTTCTTGATTCTAGATTATCACTAATTAGGTAAATAAATATTTAGCAGTGCAGGCTCTGATTGTGTGTAAATTTGAAGGTAGTCTGCAAACAAATGATATTGGCAGTGTTTGAGGACTGTAGAAATATAAGTTTATTTGATTGGTACTGGGAGATACCAGTTGTCAAGGATGCTTGTACTTAGCTTGAAGGAGATTTTGTAAGCGAGCGCTTGTGCGTTAGAGTGTTACTCTGTTCTTTTATTGTGTGTAAATTGTGTGCTAATTACGTCACTTCATAAATATAATCCTGAAGAACACGTTTTCGTGTATGGTACGTACGTGGAAAAGGATCTTGAAGAGAAGTAGTAAGGTAATTCGCAAGATAATATACAGACAAACGTTTTCCAGTTAGAGACACTGCTCTCCAACTTGTTAAAATGTTAGGAGAAATAGAATCTCTCAATAACAAGAAACGCAGGAATTTCCCACGCAGATACCGGCAATGTATTACCACCGAGGGGCATTATTTTCAGCATATAACGCATGTCAGTACTTTATTATAATGACCAGTTTTAAACATAAAGTAAACATATAGATACTAAAATAAAAATACTAACTACACATACAGCGACTCTATTTCCCTTTTCGCGATTTTTAATGGTGTTTAACGCCCGTTTTTTGCTACTGAGGCACCACAGGCAGTGAACGCTGGTGATACACGAGATAAAATGATATATTGGGAAAGGATTTTTAAGGAAGGAAACGTTCCAGGCCTAAGTTTAGAGTACCTCCCCTGCATTTACCATTTATGAGGACTAAGAAAAACCTGAAAAAAAATCTTAATCAGGGCAGACGTTCCTGGCGGGATTCGAACCCCAGAACTCCCGCTCACGAGTTCGTGCCTTAAACGACCTCGGTCATCCGTGGCGGTATTTTCCGATTTGCAACAGCTGTACTTCACCAGTAAGCAGCCGCGGATAGTAACTCATATTAACCTCATTGTATAAATGGTGAATAATAATGGATGTAATATAGACACCTGCGGGAAGCCTACCTTTACGCGACACCAAATTAAATATTGAGGATATACAAGATGAAATGTAAGCTATTTATTAACAAAAATTTTATTCTGAATACCTTATATTAATACAAAATTTCAATAATAACTTTTTTTAATGTCATTGTTTATATTGCGATTTTAATTGGATTAACATTATTTTAATATTTCAAAAATATATATTTATTTCAAAATGATTTATATAAGAAAATGCTAAGAATTAAGCTTCGTAGATTTTTGAGAGCATTTTTATTTGGGCAAAAAATTTCATCATATTGAGTATTTTTTAATACAAAATACCGGTGATTTATATTTAAAATGGTACTCTGCGGCTTTGGTCCAAGTTATTGCAAAAGTTTTCTGTGTAGTATTGTCTTACAACAGAAAGATGATATGTAAAGGATTAAAGCAAACTGCGGTGTTTATTTGCATAATGAAGGTGCGTATATTTTAAATACGGAACTGTTGTGATGAAGCGTATTTGGACACACAGAAATACACTTAGAACGCACCGCGCAAGCCTCTTTAAAATATTACGGCAATTCTAAAATCAGTATATAACTTTGCAAGTCTTAGGTAATGAAACTTGTAAGAGCGGGCATAGAATTAAACAATACAGTTAGGTTAGAATTCACAATCTGAACATATCTGGGATTTCCAAATAATTTCCAAATGTAAATAATATTGTTTTCTATTTCTTCGCAAAGGATATAATCCATTCCCATCTATTTATAAAGCTACCAACATTTCTATGAACCAGACTCAAAATAACTAATTGCATTTCATCTTTCTATTAAAACAAAACTGTACACAAAATTGCAGCACATCTTAATTGTAATTTCTATTGTTATTGTTACTGATCGCTGTTATTAGGCGACAAACCAATAAATAAACATCATAATATAAAAGTTATCCAGATTGATTGAATGCTGTGAGCAGACTTTGACTTTTAATATAGCAAAGGTCTGGCTTGTTCAGATTTTTTTAAGGTGGCCTATTTTTGACCTGTTCTAAAGAATACCTGTGTAAAAGTTCGTACAGATTGGTTAAGGCGTCTAGAGCTGTATTGGAAAACATACACACAAGTGTTCTGCTTTATACAGGATGTTTCATAAGTGATGATACAAACTGAAATGGTGAAAAGTACACGATATTAAGAAAAAAAAATGTCTCAGCTTGGCAAATTAGCCATTTTTGAGATAACTATGAATATAGGTTAATATTCCCTGAGCAGTTTCTTTTCAGCAATTTCAGAGTAGGTAGTTTATGAATAATGGAGCACTGGCACATTTTGATATAACGGTGCGACACCTAACATGAAGAAACTGTCAACATGGATAGCTTTACCTTCAACTCCTTTTGGATTTTCGTGCCTGGTGTCATTTGAAAAGTGTAGCAGTTGAACTGGAGCAGAGAATTGTCGATGCTTGTCAACAATTAAGAAATGAACGGGGTTGTTCAGAAGTTGAAACTCTATGCTGGGTAAATACAGTAATGCATACAGATTAAAGGACAACATTTATAGCACCTCTTTTTTATGTTACTAAGACTACGGCAGGTGGTGTACAAAGGAGGAAATCCACGATATACCCACGTATACAAGCAACAAGCAACAGTGTTGATTTTTAACTAAACATTTGCAATTATCTAGCGAATTAGTGATTTGTGCAATCATGTTCACTGAAACGTTTTTGCTTCTATTATCCTGTAATTTTCACTAATTAAATTTATACTATCACTAATGGAACATCCAATCCTTATACAGTTAGCAAAGAAGTCTCTGTGAGTGTAATACTTAATGTATATCTGAATATTTTGTTTAGCAATGCGTAGTCGAACTTCGACTTATCGAAGTGCCTTCGGAATGAAATAATTCCTCAATATATCGAAACTTTAAGATAATAATTAGTGCCGGTTTATAAGTACAGTACAACGTTCAAATCATTAGTGATTGTGGTTTTCCTACTTCTCCTCTTTCAGCGATCCGTTTTAGACACATTTTGTTTGTTTATAGGATGTCGGCTACGGAAGTTCTGCCTTCATACTAGGAAGTTTTCGGTTTCACCCAACTCCTGACGATTTGACTAAAAAATGAGAAATCCATTCTAAGGAAGAACGTATTCATTCGTATTACCGCGAAATTTGCCTTATCAAAGTTACGGCGATAACCAACGTGTAAAATATACATATCTTGCCATCGATAATGTACAGTTCCTTCGATATATCGTTATCAATTCAATTCAATTTATTTCGCATATCTAATCATATTCACGATAACACACACATAAGAATAATAACAGTACTAAGTGTTAAAACTATTACATTTCACAATTACAGACCAAATAAAATCTTTTTATACAGCACATACTAAAACCAGTGGTTTTAATACAAGGCACTCAGCATTTTGTAACATTCAGCACTATATCTATAACACTTCAGTGTTACTAACTTCGATTTAATACGGAATGTGATGATTATTAATGTATTTAAGCGAATGCAAATGACATATTTTCAATATATTACATAGGAAAATTGTTTTATGTTTACATTCCTCACGACAGTTTTGAAATCAGGCCATAGGGCATTAGTAATATTACATAATATTAAACTCATGCCTTTGCATAAGTAGCCTTGTTGCCAACGCTGGACCAATGTCGGGCTGGAAGAAGACCAATAGCAGATGATCCCGTCATTGCACATATTATATATAGCTTCTTTCAGCAAGAGAAAATTATATTTTTAAACAGTTTAGCATAATACACAAAAAGTGCAATAATAACAATAAAATTCGTTTTTAATTTTACCCCACCAAAATACGTTTAAACTACCAACTACTATCGCTTCTATATTCGTTACATTATCCAGAGATTTACATAAGCTTTCTTCCATGCTATTCTCAGTAAAATGTACCTAACTATTTCAAAGAATATATTAGGTACAAGGAATGTTTCTGAAGGACTGGAATAATTTTAATTTATAATTACTAATATATTTATAAATATCAAATGCGTATGAAATAGTGCATGATGGTATATATATTTGTTTTCTTAGAAATAATATATTATTAAAAAGAATTGTTTGTTCAGCATATGAAAAAGGAAATTTAAAAACAAAAATACCGATTGAGACCTATATTACTCTTTAAATTAGTATTGTCATGTCACATTTGCGAATGAAGACCGAATAAAAGCTTTAATTGCGCTCTGATACCTCAAGGAAATAGTCATACAATCCCCTCGGACTGGTAAAATATCAATATGCAAATTTACATTGCAAAATACAAAATTTCTAAAATTTCTTTTAATGTAACTTTTGCGAATATGCATTTTCTCAGAAACTGTACCCGATAACGAATGAACCTTTATGGAATGTATTTTTGTATATATTGAAATAATCTAAATAGTTTAAAATGTATTTTGAAGTAACAATTTATATGTTTCAAAGGGATCAGAAAAGGTGATACATTTAGTCCCTTAACTTATAATGGATAAAACTATGACACTGTGAGAAATTTACCAGGTTATTTAATGGAAGAGAGAAATTTGAATATAATAGCTTACACAGATGGGTAGCGTTGATAGTAAGAACGGACAACTTACAACGATTGCTTCACCATTTTATTGTAAATAGTGATGTAACATTTAATATTATAAACACGAAATTACCTTAGCATATGACTCTGAACCCTGCCTAGCGTTCCAATGCAAATAACAGCAGGTTTATAGAGTGCAGCCACCAACTCTAACCCTCTTCAACTGACGTTATGTACTCTTAACTTCCGCAAGGCTTATGGTGATATCTTGTTTACGAAGAAGTTGTTTCATCTCTTGTTATTATTGCAGAACGATAGGTATGTTAGTATCCGTTGAAAAGACCATATGCCATGTGCATGTCATAGGAATCAATAAGACGAAAAGAGGTAAATAGGAAAATTATCGAGCAAGCTATGAATTTTAAATATATAGGAGTGGATGTAACCAGTAAATGAAGTAAGATATCAGGTTACTTTCGAAACATAATTTAAAAGAATAAATACCTTATTAAAGCAAAACAAACATTTATAAAACAGCATTTGGACCAGTAGCGATATACATGGAGCAGAAACTAGAGCAAAGATTAAACAAAGCAAGTAATGAAAGCAACAGAAATAAATATCCTAAAAGCCATATTAGGAAAAACGAATGAATGAATGGTGTTTAACGCCCGTTTTTGCTGCAGAGGCACCACAGGCGAAGGAAAAACGAGAATAGAGTACAAAATGAAACATTTAACAATAATGTAATATAACATAATATTAAATTCACAAAAGAAAGAAGGTATTATAATGCTCATCAGGAGCAAGGAGAAAACACACGACTAATAAATTAAGTTGTACGTAATATGATACCATAAGGTAAAGGAGAAAGAAGTCGACAGCTCCCCTCCAAAACTATATATAAAAGAATTTCATTCCCTTCAAAATCTGCGTGAAGACAAACAAGTTGAATCCTATAGAAAAGAAGCAGTAGTTTTAAAATAACTAAACAAACCCAAAGTGTAATTAAAATTATCACATAAAGAAAGAGCATTAAAATTCAGACCTTTATATTCATAGTTTTCGAATAAAGTTAAACTGTTTATGGTAATGTGTTAAGATTATTTTAACAATGTAGAAAGAGATATTGATAATTTTAATTTTAATGTATCATTAAAAAGATTAGACTATATATATATATATGTGTGTGCGTAAACTGTATGTGAAAATATATGAAATGCATTTATGAAGTAAATTAAAAAGTTGTGTGTAATTATATAGTGTCAACTGCTATAAAGCTCCTTTATTATAACTTAACCGCACTTAATGGGAAAAGAAATAATGTAAAACGAAATCACTTTATGAATTACATAACATAAACATATTCCCCCCTCTCAAAAGAATTTATGGTTGGTAGAGTTTTAGATCACTTCTTACTAACTAATCTTTTATGCATGATCGCCAGTTCCAACTAATACTGTTCCGAGAATTAAAACAACAGCACCTTTGCATCCTAGTAACTAGCGTAAAGTTGAGGCTGTGAGAAGACTAGTAAATAATGCTCATGTTACTCTTGTTGAGCACTTTCACACAAGTAATTTAGTAGAACACGTAATTAATGCTTTAATAAAGTCTGCAAACTGCTGCAACTTTAATGCTGGCGGATATTTCAGTGTCACAGCATTGAAGTGCAAATAGTACCAACTTTTCCTCTTACTATGTATAAAACCAAAGTGTGTCACTTGTTAATTTTCTTCATATAGCTTTCCACACTGCAGACCGTTAGGTAGAAAATATAAATAGTTAAATACGTGAAATCTATATAGAAAAAGCCTTACTGCAATGCCTTCTGTCTAGGACCAAAAGTTGGATAGAACCGTGGAGCCAACACCAAACCTTCCCAACTCGAATGTACAAGTGCATTATAACGATTCTGCAAGCAACCCTGCGGCCACTACGGACCCTAATTCCTGTGACTGTGGTAAGTAGAGAGAAACGATAAAAGTAGTTTTAAGTACTTGTGCTTTATCGATATTTGATAGTTTAACTATTGCAAGGATTTTATCGATATATACCTCCAAATGTTAGGGCACCATTTTGAGAAATAAATATTAACGTGTAAAAATAAAAAATCACTGAATACTAGTAAAAAAATAAAGAAATAGAGTGCAATTAACTTAATGGTTTTGAGCTATTAAAAGTTCTCGTGAATTTTATGCACCTTATCTAATTATTATCATAAATATTTAGTTTGTTTTGCTACTTTACTAGGCATATTTAACCCTAAAATCTCACCTGATGCTTTTTTTCTTCAAATTATTACCTCTTATTTGATCCACAATTTAATTGTTACGTTCATGCACTATGCTTGCTTTTTTCCACTTTAAAATCCTGTGCCGATTGCGTCGGTGTTCAGAAATTAATGAACAATTGCGAAAGGTTGGCGGCAGTCGTTAACACATGGACTTGTGATGGGGAGGTCTGCAGTTCAAATCCCGCCAGGACGCCCGCTTCCCTGTTGTGTTTTTCCAGGTTTTCCACAGTCCTCATCAATGCCACATGCTGGGGAGGTACTCGAAGCTTAGGCCTGTAGTTCTTTCTTCCTCCAAGAAAATACTTTCCCAATTTGTCATATCATCATTCCAAGTACCACCAGCGTTCACTGCCTGTGATGCAATGGAACGAATTAAAACAGTTATTTACCAGTGCCTAAGATTATCTAACATTTGCCTTTAAAGATAACTACTATAATAATGGTTAATTGGTGCTACAGTCACATTTTGAACAGTGCACTGCCTTAAATATATGTAGTTGACATTCATTCAAGTGCCCTTTTTATTCTTTTTATTAACAATTATAAATATTTAATGGTCACACAGAGTAACATCACTCACCTCTTCAAGTTTTATTTTCATATGCTTACGGCTCATCTGTCCTTTAAGTTGTGTTTCAAGGAGTTTCAAAGGGGGGCAGGTCATTAAACTAGCAGCTTCAAATTCCTTACAGGAGATTTGTATTGTATATTCACACAAAGTAGATGAGATTTTGGAACATTATATAATGTACATGATTTAAGAAAATTAGATAAATTTACTATAAGGATATTTTTAGTTTTTACCTAGATTGAAATTAATGGAGTATTTTTGCTCTGATCAACCATTTTCTCTGGCTTAAAACGTTCCTTCTTGTCAGCGAAAGTTATTTCTATTATGCACTTCCAAGGATATTAGGTCAAAATTTAGTAAACATTTTTTTTTTTAAATTTGTAAATAGTAAATTTTGCAACAGAAATTTTCCGTGTGTAACTTTGAAATATTTAATCTAGATAGAGGAACGATGTAAAATACATTATTATTACATATTCGTTTTTAGAAAATGACAGAATTTTATTCTGTGTCTCCATAACTTTGTTACTCACAATATAGGAAAAAATGTACAAAAATGAAAGCTATTTCTTAAATTACTTATGACAAAATCAAGACCCCGTTATATTTACCAAACCCCAACACGAAAAAATGGCGGCGAAGTGGCCCCATTGCTGCCAGTAGCAAATACGAAATTTTTACGCGGTATAATGTTTACAATATGGCATTATCCATCATTAGAAAATATTTCAATGATTTTTAAGAATCTGAAATTGTTTACAAACAATATTTCTCACATGTAAACGAAATACAAAATAATATGATTATAAAATGCTCCACTAGTAAACACAACTATTCATAAAAGGCACGAACTTCCAAATAACTGAATACAATAAAACTAATCGTAGTTACGACAGCATCATATTTACCATGGTCTATCTTAAGGAAAAGGACATAGTTTTCCTTGGCGATTGTTATAAACAGTGTACCTATCTTGTCTTAAACTCACTTGCAAAGGTATTGTAACAAATCCTGCTCACATCATTCATTAAAATTCTCTTCATCTCACTCCAAAACACGCTTCATATATTCTTCCGGATCTCTCCTTTTCACTACTCTGGATGTCACATTAGATAGATTAAGGAAAATTGCACAAGGAAAATATCCTTCCTCACCACAAATTTTAGTAAGAAATATGTCTCACTACAGTTTCATCATTAACTTCAAAACTTGCAAGGAGTATACTCTTTATCCATTTTTCCTTTACTTGCTGATATTTAGGAAATGTAAATGTGGTAATATGCGGCGCACTGCCATAATTAAGATACACAAGAGCAACCTATTTTGTATTAAACACTTTCTATAACACAAGTTCCTGTTGTGATTTCAATAAATAAATTTTAACTTGATAAAACACTAAAGAACTAACATTTTGTTGTTTATTTACTTCCAACTGTAAGCTTCGTAATAAACCACGTAACTGCAAAGAACCAAATAAACAAATCTATGTGTTTAACAGCAGCAATGTGAACGATTTTACTACTAGTATATCTGTCACTGCATAACCTCACTTGTAAACCCGTCGAAACATGTTAAACATTGGCTCACTAAAACTCTCACCATCTCAATTCAAAACCCGATTCATATATTTTTTTTCGGATTTTTCCTTTCTTTGCTAACCCATACTGTCACATACGATAGGAGATTAGAGAAATTTGCTGCAAAAATATCCTCCCTAACCACACAGTTTGCTACGATAGTTTTAATACACACTACAATTTATCATTTCAAAATTTGCACAATATATATCCTAAATCCACGCTCCTTTATTTACTAGTATTTAGGAAATGTAAATATGGCATTATGCCATGCACTGCCATAATAAATACATACAAGAGCAAACCCTTGTAGTTCTAACACTTTCTATTAAACAAGTTATCTGTTTGACTTCACTAGATCAATATTAATTTTATAAAATAAGAAGAAGAATACACAATATTGTTTATATACTTCCAACTATAAAACACTGTAATAAACGATAACTGCAAATTAATAACGTCATGAAATTAACACATTAACCACATATTTCACCATTTTTTCTACTATCAATACCTACCTTGGAATCGGGTAAATATAGTGGGTCATGAACAAAATATTCCTTATATGGCTTCCTGTTATTTTAAGTTGAATATGAAAATTTCATAAATTTATTCTCAGTAACACTACCTAATTTCAAGTTTATAGCTTCCAAACTGCAATAATTTGAATATAAAGTATATTTTGAACAAGCGTCTCCCTTGTTTTTAGGGGTAATAAAACTAAAATGCACAGTTACATGTATTAATATTAAACATTATTTTTGATATTTTAATTTTTGATAAAAGTTAAAAAATGGTTTATTTCTAATAGCATTCTAATAATTTCTAAAGTTCAAAAAAAATATTTGTTATCTTGCCATAATGCTCATTTTGTCCCAATATATTTAAGCATAATAATTCTGAATATGCCTCTGCCTTTGATAAAATTCTTGGATTTAGATCTTGATCATTGCTTTAATTTAGTTTTAAACTTAGAGAATCTAAAAGATACCACATTTTAAGATTATAAGTTGGAAGAACATTTTAGAATGAGCTAATCTATCACCAATATTATAAATAGGCTAATAAAAGTTTTATTATCTCTTAATAAGGCATTCAGAATGTAATAAAGCCCATCTTTTTAAAAATTGTAATTGCAAATTTACTAGTTTGAAGGCAAATTTTGGTATTAAGTTCCCTCTTAAACTGATATGTATGTATAGAAAAAAAAAATTAAATACATAGATAATCTTTTAAGTTCTACAAAATAATCAGAAACCACTAAAACACATTTTAGTTTATCATTGACTATTGGTGTCAAATGCAATTATTTTTCTTCATAGTGTGCTGTAAATGAATGTATTATTTGTTGCAGTATGTGGAATTCCTAATAGGAAGCAACGCATTGTAGGTGGTCATGTGACAAAAGTGAATGAGTTCCCTTGGATAGTAGCACTTATTAAACGTGGAAAATTTTACTGTGCAGGATCTCTTGTTACTAGACGTCATATACTCACTGCTGCTCATTGTGCTGATGGGTTAGTAGATAATGTTTTTTTACTTTCATCAATTTATTAAACATGGAACTAAATGCCTTGAAAATTATAAATAAACATGCATTTGTGCAGCAAAATGACAAGTGTATTTTTAAAAAGGCAAGTGAAGGTATTAAATAATGTTGAGAGTTTATATGCCTTTAAGACTAACGATACATTTACTTAAAAAAGTAAACATTTACAAAACTGTTACAAATCAAAGTCAGGAAAATAATTTATAGGAATTTTTATATTTTCATTAACTTGATAGTATTTATAAACAAAGGGAACAATCAATGATAAAAATTATTATAATCACAGACAAAATTATTTTCACTATTTTTTTTTCAGTACTGGAGAGTATTGTCTTCACCTGATCATAGACATAGAAATGAAGAAATGTTACTTAATAAAGGCCTTTAGTTGTAAATCTGTCTGCTCATGTATATTTTATGTCTCGGCCTCTAGGCACACCATACCCATAGGCTCCTTATTTCAACCTCCACTTCCACCCATTTTATCATGTCTTGAATGCTGCTTTCTGAACTTCTTCCTTGTTTTTGAATTGCGGGAATTTTCACAGTGAAATATAGTATAACTTAACAAATTATTATTGAGGAAATCACTCAAATTTCACTAATTTAGTTCCACTTACTTGGACATGTTTCAAAGGCGCTTGCCTTCATCGTCAGCATGATCCCAATGTCCGCTTCCCCGCGTGGTATTCAGATGTTGCTCCGTAGATTTTATGAACTTTGTGATAAGGTTGCTATTGTTTGGAAGATCAAAATTAACCAAATTTTCTTTGTTCATAAATAAAAACAAAGAAAATTTGGTTAATTTTGATCTTCCAAACAATAGCAACCTTATCACAAAGTTCATAAAATCTACGGAGCAACATCTGAATACCACGCGGGGAAGCGGACATTGGGATCATGCTGACGATGAAGGCAAGCGCCTTTGAAACATGTCCAAGTAAGTGGAACTAAATTAGTGAAATTTGAGTGATTTCCTCAATAATAATTTGTTAAGTTCTTCCTTGTTGATTTCAAGGCAGTATATACTTTTGTGAAGATGGTTAGACAATTATTCACTTTAGAGGAATGTAAATGTTATTTTAACTTCTTATGTAAATGTGGAATTTATTCAGAACTTTCCCTAATCAACTTCCTCTACCAGATCTGTAATTTACAATATTGTGCACAAATTTGAATCAATTGGTTCAGTGCCAAACAAAATACTGGAAAAATTTAACTAAACTGAAGCAAATCTTGAATGCTCACCAATAAAATCACTCCCAAAGTCAGTACAAATGAGGGTTTTGGAACATAAAAGAAAATATTAGATATTAAAATAGAAACATTATGGTGGACAAACTTAGTTGTGTCAGAGTGAATGAGTTTTCCCATACAATGTGTATTTAACTGAGGGAGGATGACAATTCTAGTATCTTCTACAAGGTAAAATTGCATATACATTTTAGGAAGAGAAATTGAAGTCTGCAGCACACATAGTTGCCTAAACACAAAACACTACATGAACAAACAACTTTTATAACCAAAACACAGTAGCTTATGTTACTAATATTAGTGTTACCTTTAAATTACGGGTTAACTTAAATTTTTATTTAATATAATATATATTTTAATATATTTAACATAATTTTAATAATTTTTATATATTTATTACTACTATTTGTTAGTTTTAGTAAAAGAGTTTCAATATTATCTTCAATTATCTCATAATCATATCCAGTGCATATAATAACATCATAGGAAAATAGTACAGTTGATTAGAAAAAATCATGGGTGTTCCATTATTACTCTATCATGTTAAATATATGGGCAATTAACTTTTATCTGCATTTTATAATTTATTTATGCCTTAATATTAATAACAATTATTTGTATATTTTTCATAGCTTACCAATAAATGACAAAGTGTACGCTTGCTAATCAGTAGTTCTGGATTCACTTTCGGGTAGTACAAGTTGTCTAGGTGAAGTTGTTTTTGTGCCTTTCCCACTGGAAAGATAAATAAAAGGTAAATGTAGGTAAAAAAAAAAAAAAGTTGGACTATCTTTACTATATTCATTTAATTTTGTTTTTTAAAGGTATTTATAACTAATATGAAAATTTTACAATATTTTAAGATTTAATAGCTTTTGGTTGCTGTTAAAGCTACAGATTATTTCAAGAAAGTTATTTCAAAGAATCCCTGCAATTCCTGTTGGTATATTTATATAATTAAGTAATAAATCTTGGATTTATTTTCTAGATTTGATGTTAAAGATATTAGAGCTGTGCTAGGTGAACATGATCGTGTAAGTAAGACAGAAACAGTTACAGTGGAGAAAAGACTGGTCAGTGCTAAGGTGTATACCAATTTCAGCATATTTACTTTCAACAATGATATTGCCATTATGGAACTTGATTCTCCAGTTGAGTTTGGCGTTACTATTCGTCCTGCATGCCTTCCAACTTATGGTAAGTTTACCTTTGTCATCAAAACACTTGTTGTTCTATGAATGAAACAGCAATCTCTTAATTATTTTTCAATTTTCTTTGAACTAGCTTTAGCTAATGTTTTTTCAAGATAATCTAATTATTAATTATATTATTTAAAATAATTATTTATATGCTAAAATAGATATCAGAGAATGTTAATAATACATCATATCATCATACACATCATACCTACAGAAGGAAATCCATTATCAGTAAAGACATTATTTCTATACACATTACCACTTTTTATTGCCAAATACACTTTATACAAATTAGGATTAGGATTGATTTACATTCCATACAGTTCTTGTAAAACAAGAATAGTTTGAAAAAATGAAAGACCTGAGGAGCATTATTTCAAAAAGCAGTTTGTCCATAACTACTAAATTTTCAAGAAAGCAAAGAAAGAAAGCAAATAAAATTGAAAAACAAGCTATAATACTGAAAAAACAAAAAATGTTGTTGTAATATTCAGTAGCTATCCTAAAAAAATTATTGAAAATGTTTTTGAGCCAAACATATGAACTTAACAAAGTTTGAAACAACACACATGCATTTGATTTGTTTATTTTATTAGTTAATTATTAATTTTTTTAAGAAGCTCTGAATCTACAGCATTCCCAATTGTTCTTCCATTTCAAGGCAGTCAAATGTTATGTACTCATCATATTTAACACCAATTTTTCTATTGCCTGATCAAGAATACCTGCATAGAACTTCAGTGGGTCTAGGCAACTCCAATTATCACCAAATCTCTGCTTCAGCAAGTTACCTACATAATTTTTTGGCATATTTAATCTTGTATACCAGCGGAATAAAATTATATGTGCATCATGAATATTTTGCACTAAATATCCCCTTTTCAATACAGTACTGAATATTTTAAACAGATAATCCAATACATATGTAGACTCTATTTTTCAATAACTTTAATCTTTGCTGCTTCTTCCATTTCTTTAACATTATCCTCTTCATACCCTTAATGCCATCTAGTTTTTAATGAGTTAGTTAAAGTTTTAACATTCCAAAGGATCCATTACCCAAGAATTTGACTGTTCCTAAATTTCTATTAATTTCATGAATTTCTTGGGTTTTATTATTTCAGACAGTTTTTGGAATTTTTTTCTTTAACTCCAAACTTCCTATATGGAGGAAGAAATGATGCCCCCAGACTAGAAATTTCACTGAAATGTTCTTCATATTAGGAGGAAGAATGTTTTAGAAGTCACAATACAAGGGCATGAACAATATGACATCTCCAGTTTTGTCCAGTACACCCATTAGAGAAAATTCTCTCACTTGTAACAGAAGGGTCAAATTGGTAGGCTACAAGAAAATCAGTAACAGTGGAAGCCTTCTCTACAACAAGAATGCCATTCTCTGTCTTCTTATATTGCATGGAACATATGCCACATATATGAACATACAAAAAGGTTTGCTTATACTTGATAAGCAACAATTTATTTTACATTGTTAATTCTCTAACATCTATTTTACACTAAAAGAAAGCATGATAAGACATTTCTTGGATAAATGATATTTTTTGCCAATATGGTGGCATATAAACTGCATGCATTTTGAAC
This sequence comes from Metallyticus violacea, assembly GCA_030762175.1. Classification (NCBI taxonomy): domain Eukaryota; kingdom Metazoa; phylum Arthropoda; class Insecta; order Mantodea; family Metallyticidae; genus Metallyticus; species Metallyticus violacea. Next base: position 32,407,561 of record CM060846.1, read on the forward strand.
TCAAAATGCAACTTGAGTTGTATATTTTGCATGAAAGGATGCCATTTTGAAGCAAAAACATATTCTAGTACCATGCAAGGCACCACTAAAAGAAATTGCATAAATGTGAGTTGTCTGAAGATGAACTTACTGCATTTTGAAACGATGTTCATCTTTTAATTTGTAATTGTATTGGCTATGGATATATAAGAAAGCTACTAACATTTGTTATGCAACATACTGTACAAAGCTGAAAAGCAGTTATAAAAGCAAGCTATAAAATTAATAGTTTAAAAATCATGTTTTACAGCTGAAAAGAATTACACTGGCCGAATAGCCATTGTTGCTGGATGGGGACGTACAGAGGAAAAAAAGCCTGTTTCAAGTGCACTTCGAAAAGTAGCAGTGCCTATAATGTCCAGAGAAGAATGCCTCAAGGCTGGCTATGCCAGGAGCAGAATTACAAAGAACATGATTTGTGCCGGCTATCCAGAAGGAAAGAGAGATGCTTGCCAGGTAAGAAAGCATAATGTGATAAAATAAACAAACATAAACAAGCAGACATGATTCACTGATGATGAAATACTGAACAGCCATGTGATAGTATGATGTCCTTTTATCAAATATCAAATCTCCCACCTGCTAAATTAGTCACTATATATTATTTAACACAGGTATAAATTTTTCTAAGTTACTATAAAAGATCATACATGGGCAATATTGCAGATAGATTAGGACTTAAGTATTTCAAATAATAAAAATAAATGTCAGCAATTTTCTGTATTACAATTTTGCAGGGCGATAGTGGAGGTCCTCTGCACATTGATGGAGAACAAGGAACAATGGAAACAATTGGTGAGGAATTTAACACGGTTAAATATTTCAATTGTAACTATCTAATTTTTGGAATATTATTATCCGCACATTATTAAAAACATTGAAGCTTAATTGAAAATAACATTAAAAGTTATTATGCAAATAATTTATACCACATGGGTGGCAGAGGTCATTAAGGCACTGATTTGTGATCAAAAGCTACGTTGCCAGGACCTTCCCCAACTGAGGTTTTTCCCATGTTTTCTTCGGTTCTCATTAATAGTAAATGCTATGAAGGTATCCTAAAATTAGGCCTGGAATGCTCCCTTCTAAATAAATTTCTTTCCCAATTTATCATTTCATCTCAGTGTTCTCACCTGTAATGTCACAGCAGTAAAAGTAGACATTAAACACATAAAAAAATTAATGTAATATATGATCACCATGCTTATTTACAACACATTTTCTTTTCATTCTAAAAATTGTGACAGAAAATAATGTGCGAGTTAAATATTTGCTAAATGGTATTTTTATTTACTTTATTAAACTGTGTAAATCCAAATGCTGATTTCACTATGTAGGTACACAATTGGTTTATGCTATGAGTCAGGAACGAGTAAAGGAGATCCAAAAAAACACAATTTTATGGTAGTCAGGCCAAGAAGATTGGAACCCTAGCTATAAGGGATCCAACTGAAACTTATTTGTAGATTGCAGTGGGGTTTTATAACTGTTGAACTTAACAAAATAACTTAAACAATTTTACACACTTTGTTCAATAATTTTCAAAATTTTCCACAGATATATTTAAGATGCAAGTTTCACAGTATTAACCCTTTCAATAGTTCTGTAGTAGGGTAATTACCAAGTACCTCATATGTATTTCAGAAGCGCAAAGTCACGGAAATATGCTTCTTTGGCTACTCCCCTTCTGCTAATACCATAACAAGCAATGCTCAATATTTAACAGTGACATCACAAAATTTTAATGCATATGCAGAACATTCTGAAGGTAATTAAGCACTGGATATGTTCTTTAGTACTAAAGATAAATCACAAATTAGAGGATACTAATTAACCCGTGATGTTTTAATTTTCATAAAATAATATGAAATACATTATTATCATGTCTATAAGTGTTTCATCATTTTCTATGAGCATTCTATAAGAATTAGAGTCTGTGAAAAATTAGGAAATTAGGAAATTGTAGAGGTCTCCTTGATTTTGTTATAATGCTAGTTCAACAAGTCATCTCCTTCTGTTTTACTTATTTTCACACAAGAAAATCATATGATTAGTGTTTAATGCTTGGACATGAAAAAAAAAATAGCACAAAAACAAAGTCACTGAAGTGTTCTCATTAAGTGGAAAATGCTTTTGATAGGTTGGAGGTAACAATGTTTTGGGGGCTACTCAAAAGAAATGGAACCACCTGTGGTACCTCAGTAGTAAAAATGGGCATTAAAGACTATTAAAAAAAAAAAAAAAGAGTAAGAATTATGAGAATAATGAAACTTTTAAATACAAAACAATTTTCAGTGTATGAACATCCATTTCAATTACATTAATCCGCTGGCATATTCAGAAAGATTCCTAAGCAGTTGGTCATGTGATGAGAGAAATGCTTACAATAGTGCACAGGATCTCAACAAGACTCTAATTATAGGCAGGTATGGTGACACAAACTTCTGTACCAGTTTATGCTACGCAAGAAGAATAAAAAGCTAGCTAGAAAAACATACAAACTCATAACATAAGAAATCTAAAGGTTTTTAGGATTTAAATAACCTGTGAGCAAAAGGCTCCTATATAAAACCACTGGTTGGTTAAATGTGAATTATATCAACAAACTTTATTATTCTCTTTTCTTGTGATGTTTAGTGTCACATAACTGCCAATCTTCATGATAAAGAATGGATTTAATTAATTATTTATTTAACTGATCATAGTGTTTGTTGAGATGCTTCAATTAACGTTTCATAGAGAGAGAAAACTCTGAAATAAACCCCATTCAGGCAACTTGTACCAAATAGGATTTGAATTTGCAGGCTCAGTTTTTGTTTTAGATCAACACCTTAACCTATGCAACTATGGAGGCTAGGTTAAAATGTAGAATTTTTGTTTAAATAACAGATAATATAGCTTGGTTAATAATACGAATAAGCATAAAATTGAAAATAGTAGATTAAATATTACTTATCAAGTTGATATAACAAATTAACTTTATTCTAGGTATTGTATCCTGGGGAAGAGGCTGTGCCAGACCAAACTACCCTGGGGTATATACCCGTGTGGCCAATTATCTGGGTTGGATTCATGAGCAGATAGGTGATGAATGTCTATGCTCACCACCTTCAACATAACATTATACAATTGTAAAGGAATAATTTATTGTCTATATGATTTTATAGTCATATACTTTTTGGCAAAACATAATAAATACTGTAATATTCTCTATTAATTTCAATAAAATGTACATTTTGAAAGAAAGCATTTTAATTTTACTATCCCATATGATATTATATTTCTTTTTGTTAAAAACATCAAACCCTAAACTTTGTTGAAGTTAAGTGAATAAACAAAGTTCAAAAATGTAAATTTTGTTAATATCATTTGTTAATGGTGTGCTTACTCACACCACACATTTACTTATAGAAAAATTCTCTCAAAAAAATCAAACCTCTAATAACAGTTCTTGGTTGCAGACTACACATTTTAAATATACTGCACACACCTTTGCAAAACAAGTTTAATCTAGAAAATTAATTGCATTACTGTTTAAAATCATAGGAAAGACCCCACCTGCTGTATGTAATAATATTAAATTCAATAAAATTTCTCAAGGAATAGGAGAAAAACTATATAAAATAAGGAAAAATATAAATTAACAAAACAAAAAATCCCTTCAAGTTAAAATATTTAAAAACTCTTCATGGCCTCATTCACATGGGATAAAGTTAAAATATTTAAAATATTCTAAACACTCTTTAGGGTTTCACTCTCAAGGATTAAAAAAAACCAGGACATGTTTTGTCAAATATTTGTTCACATTGTCAACTGTTGAATGACTGATGGATCACTCGTTGAAGTTGGAGAGGTAGGTATTTGCACAGACTCTGGTGGTCTGGTGATGAACCTAAACAGGGTGCTGTCCACTTCCGGAATAACAAAATTAGTGAGTTTATGCTCTTATTTTTTTATAAAAATCTTTTCCCATTTGCTAAGTTCCCTTGGGTTGTTGAACAGCTTTTAATAACTTCATACCTTTTTCTATTTCATGATGCTCATTCCAGAAATGTGCTTCCACAGCCAATTTATCTGTTTATAACATATGATTTTCCAATGTTCTTTTAATGTGATACCTATATTTCTCATGGTCTTGCCTATGTATATTTTGTCACAGTCTTTGTAATTAATCTGGTATGTACTTGATTTTTTCTCTTTTAGACCTGGAGTCTGTTTTATTTAATTTCAATAATTTGTTAACACTATATCTGTTTTGAGGTTCTAATATGACATTATACTGTTCAACATTTTTTGCAAGTTATTATTTACTGATGGGTGGTAAGTGAAATTTTTTGAAGTTTTTTTCCCATGACAATGCACTGAAAATTGTGATTTGTTTTAATTCTTTTCTGTTTCTGGAATCTTTTTATTTTTTGTTTGATCATCTACTTTTTAAATCCATTAGAAATGGCTACTTCTATTACATGCAAATATTCTCATCTTTTTTGAGTGGTATATTTACTAACTTATATATCATTCTGTTAAAATTTTTAACTAGAAGAGATTTTATGCTCGTTTCACTGTGTTGGATCCTGAATGTATTAAAAATGGAATTATGAAAACAAGTTTAATTGACTAATTGCATAACACCTTATATTTTCTGAATTACCTAACTTATTAAACAGATTATTCTTAATTAGCTAGTGAGCCAATTTAATACTCTTATACTCTACTTACCATTGAATAAATTAACTTACTAGCTAATTAAAAATTAATTACTTCACATGTTAATTCAGACATGAAATTAATTTTAAATTTATTCATCAGTGTTGAAGGCAAGTTTTTAACTAACATTATTTTATGGAAATAGAAAATAGTTCACTGTTAATGCTATCATTAACATTTTAAATAGCCTACTTTCACATTCCTTATATTGGAAATTATACAAGAAGGGTGACCAATGACTTTATATTACCCTCCCAAAAATACCTCACAGATGTTATCATTTTTATGAACAGTAACACTTTTCATAAGCCATTGCTATTTAAAAATAAGAACTCTAGGAAAGTGTTCACATTCTCTGTAGGTTTGTCTAGAAAAAAGAAGGGATGATGAAAAATACCTATTGCACCCAATTACATGAATGGCTCATTCATTAAGTGTACAATTGCAATGTTCAACAAAAAATTAGTAAGAACTACAACACGGAAGCAAAACTGTATTTTTACTTAAATGTAAATTGGAACTTGCACAGTAAAGCTAATCATATTAATTGATATCATTGTATGATTCAGTTGAACTACACACACTTAAAGCTTCACTTACTTTTCATAAATGTATGGAACCAGTTTCGAGAACACTTAGTTCCCATCTTCAGCCAGGCTAAAGTTCAACTCAACAAAATTATATTTTTATGTTCAGCTTAAGCAGTTGGCATGCAACTCTGCAGTCAGCCAGAGCACTTACACCCAGGAAATCAGATATAATATCCCTGCAACTGAACTTCTAACTTTCTACTGGTTAAGGTTCTGACAATTACTGCTACAATTACAAAAAATAAGTTTGTATTTTTATCATTGGAAATGTCATCTATACGTTTATGGCACAATCTTAGAACATTTTCGCTCACATGCACAAGTTATCCAAAATTGGTTATTTTCTATCTCTATATTTTGTTTTGCTTCCTTTGTTTGAGGATTGGTTTTATACATTTTCAAGTTCACCCATTAATAAAAATCTTATACTGCGAGATTAGTTGACCTTAATTTACTAATTAACATACCTTAAAAAGTTTCTTCAATCAAGTTTAATGCCAGCAGTTATATGTGCAGCAATAGAATATTGCTGGAATTACTCATACCAACAATCAATGTCATTCAATTGCTAAAAAAATGGTGTGTGTACATTATTTTTTCTGCATTTATATGGCTTAAAAAAGTGTTGTTGTTGATTTAATGTGCAGGATTTTGATCCATCAATTTTTCCCTGGCCAGCCAATATAATTTGCGTATTTTCCCATCAGGTGCGGCTATCCTCAGTTCTGTGCATACCAATAGATGTTCTCCGTTTAGAATCTTGTCAGTATTGCAGATCTTACATGTGTTATCATTCATAAAACCAAATCTGTGTAGATGTTCCACCAGACAATCATATCCAGTGGCCAGTCTAAAATGAGCAACTGCTTCCTTCATTGATAGATTTTTTTTATTTTTTGTACTGTTTCTTTTATATTAGAATAATTTTTATTAGATATTTCCACTTGAATATTATGTTGATATTTTTGTTCTATGGTCGTTTTGATATTTTTTAATTTTACATTTAATCCATAGGGATTTATTGGTGTTAAAAAAAGTATACTCTACATATTTACTGTGCACCATATCCCAACTTTCTCATCATGCAAGGGAGTTTCATGAATAAAATTTGGCTTCTCTGTGCTATAATACCTGTTATTCTACAATACAATATAGTCAGTCATAAAAGGGAGATAAAACACATTCCACTTTTATTCAGCATGAAAGAGAGACCATTGCTATAGTCAAGTGGTAATGATTGCAATTTCCATTTGGCAGGCTTCGGTTCAATCCCTAGATATGTTAGTTTTCTGAAGTTTTTCAGGGATTTACCTACAGTTCTTTAGGTGAATGCCTGGGAAACTTAGGCATCAACTCTTCTTCTGTCAACTACAAATAATTCAACTAGATTAGAATTTTAAAATTTATTTAAAAAATTCTTTTAAAAACTATATGGAACTAACAAAGTGAAGCTAGTTATATGATTAAAATCATTTGAGATATGTCAACCTAAACACTCTTATTGCTCCACTCTTGTTGTAAAGTATGGTACTGCTTTCCCAGACCCTTGTCTTCATCCTCGACCTTGGGATGATTTTAATCATAGATTAGAATTGCTAAAATCATTAGTTTCTAAAACTGTATCCAAGATTTCATCTTTGATTATGATGGTAATAAAAAATTGGTGCTAATTTTGAAAACTGTAATAGCTTAAATCTACAACCTACCAAAATATTGAATGGAGTTCATTGTAACTTAAATAATATAATGAAATAAGCAATTTTACATGTAGCTTTGCTCTTAGGCCCCCTTCTGGTAGTTTAGCAAGATGAAATGTCTGCTTAAAAGAGGAAAATCATTTTGATTTCTATGTGTGAGCTTGCAACTTTCTCTCATTCCATTCCTGTCAGTCATGATATTCAAGATTATTTTATGTAAATAACTTTTTGAAGCATACTGTACATTATTATATTAATATGCTGTAGTCAGTGAGTAGCTGTAACTGTTGCTCTTCAAGAGCCTTAAGATTAGAAATCAGAGCATAATTTGAATAAAATTTGCTTCAAATGAACTAAATACATAATATGTCTTTTCTGTTTTATACTTTCCTTCATTATTTTTTGTTGTTTTTCCTGCATTTAAAGTTCTTCAGCTATGCATTATGTAACCTGAAAAATCAAAGTAATTTTAAGGAATAAGAGATCATACAATGAATTAAGAGATAAAACAATAAATTATCAGTTATTCTTTATTACTTAAATACTTCTGCTATAGAAAGCTATTTAAGTTTTAGAATCCATAAATGCTTGGCAATACAGCTGACAAATAATATTTAAACATTAACAGATAACAGAAACATTGACAATCAAGCCCAGAGTTTACCTGACAACTTTATTGGTTATTTTAGCAATAAGAGACAACAATTTCTTTTGTAAAGCAAAATCAAACCTCAGTCACAAAGCACATTAGTTGATCAATGATATCAGCAGAAGTGTTTTACAGAGACTATTACAGATATTTCACTAATGACATAAATTCACAAATCATTCCTCATTCTTTGTTAACTTCTGGTTATATTTCCTGCATGGGCTCTGTAGAACATTCTGCATTTCAAAATACTGCATGCTTTTATAGAATTAATAAGAATTATGAACCGTTTATTGTTTGTTAGTAAACCTGTATTGCTTCAATAACTCTAAAATATGATAATCCCTGTTTTAAAACCATATAATATATTATCCACTTTTCCATTATATTCATAGCCAACGATGTAATGTAATCAAAATATAAACTTCTTGTTGACAATCTAAAGTGAAAAGAGAATGGTATAATGCAAACATCGGTGGTGTTAGTTAGAGATTCATAGATAGGAAAATGCTCTGATAAACAGGTATGAAAACTCTAATTCTTGTTTTTAAATGTATTGCTGAATAGATGCAACACATTTTAAGGATAGGCAGCATTGAAAAACTAAATTGAATTCTGAAAAATGTCCAATCTGAAAGTTAATACTGCTATGATGTGTTTATTTACAATCTGATGTCTCCAGAAAGAATTTATCTCTTTAAATATGTACATAAATTTTTCAAATAACTTGAGGGCTTAAAATGAATTTATAGCCTTCTGTTTGACATCATTTAGGTTTGATTCTGCTTATGGAACTTATATACATTTTAATGTTATGAACTAATGTGAAGCATTAAAATAGTACTAAAACTGTTTACATAGTATATTTCAATAGGGTTGTTTAAGTAATTAAGTGTGAACATAACAAACAAACACACAACAATTATGAATGTGAAACTGATGCAACAGCCATTAAACGTTTAATGCACAATTAATAAAATTATTTGTGATATAGCCACAAACTCCCTTAGAAATAATAAACTCTTAAATTCCACTATGAATATTTTGCTTCTCTAGTAAACTGTGTGTTATATACCTTCTTAAAATATTGTATATGCAGTTCAGATTAAAGCAATGAGTATAATTTTAGGCAGAAAAATGTTCTTCTCAAAATGTCAGTATTACCATTTTAATTATCTTTACAACTCTTAACTAATTTAAATATGTCCATAATAGAACAGCAACACAAATACTAAATTTATCTACCTTTTACAAATCTTCACTGTACATGTTATTTACAAAATAGAATGAACTGTTACATTTCAGTATCATGCTACAAATATAGCTGGACTGCCAGTTTTTCATTTTTAGGATTACAATATATTACATTACCATTCTTGTGATACCTTTTAGAAGTCCAGCTCTAAAGTCACCAACATTCTATTATTTGTGCACAATTTTTAAATGTTAACCACTAAACACAACTTTGGTAATATACTTGCACATATGTTAGTTAATACTCATGCTGTACTTAGAAATGACAAATTTTGGTCAGTTTTAGTTTTCATCATCTTATATTTGTTCAGGCACTGAACTTATAAATGAAGTGTGAAAATCATCTACAAATAAGTTTGTTGTGAAGATCCATACACTCTCAAGTAAAGATTTGAAGAAAAAAAATGTATTTGTTTTACAATAGATATTAGGTAATAAAAATATGCCTTGAAGCAAAAGGTGATACGGGTATAGCATTTTGCAAGATTTTGATGCTTATTAAGCTTTCAGATGTTTTTGTGAGATAATCAGAACCGAAGCAGGGCTTTTACTAATTAGTTATGCAAAAGCAATATTTAAAATATATATATATAGAAATGTCAACAGTTAAGTGAGAGATAAGTAAAAATTCAATAACAAAATATATTGACAAGTATTTACAAATGTTGAACATAGCTTTCTCCTGTCACACAGATAATATCCTCATGATTTACATGTTCTAACAAAAGTAGAACTAATTTACTGCACAGGTCTGAGACAATTTGTATTTTAAATAGTTTCTATTATTAATTTAAAGCATTTAGAAACAAACAAATGTTAATATCCAAAGAAACACATTTGTAATTTTGAATAGCAGGAATTTTCACATTGAGATATAGTATAATATAAAGTTATTTTTGAGGAAATCACTCATATTTCAGCAAAAATTTTTCCACTTACTTGAATATATTATGAAGGTTGTTGCCTTCATCATCAGCATGGGCTCATTATCAAGTTCCCAACATGGTATTAAGATGTTGCTCTGTGGATTTTATGAACTTAGTGATGAGGCTACTGTTATTTGGGAGATCAAAATTAACCAAATTTTCTTTGTTTTTGTTTACGGATATCGTTTATGAATATCTTTTCCTACACTGTTAATTCTATGGTTTTTAAAGATATTTTAAGAGTTTGGGTTTCTTTTGGAATTAGTGATTCTTTTTAATTGTCTGCTATTGCTAATTTTTTTAGAAAACCATTTCTAGCAAAAGAGCCATGAATTACAAAAGGAACCAAAATTCTTAAAAGCTCTTAAAAAACCCACAAAAGAAACAGTTTGGGAAAATATATTCATAAACAAAAAAAAAACAAAAACAAAAAAAATATGGTTAATTTTGATCTCTCAAAGAACAACAAACTCATCATAAATATGTAAAATCCACAGAATAACATTTTAATGCCACACTGGGAAGCTGACAGTGGAACCATGCTGATGAAGGCAACAGCCTTTGAAAAATGTCCAAGTAACTGGAAAAATTTTAGTGAAATTTGAGTGATTTCCTTATAAATAACTTACTATATTAAGCACATTTATGTTTTATTACTTTTTCCTATGATGCAGAGAGATAGGAAAAAAAAAAAAAACCTTTAAACTGTTAGGATACTCTTTAAATTAAAATGTAATTTTAAGTATTTCAATCATTCAGTTTTAAGACATTGTATGAATAAAATGTTACAGCTGTAAGAAATGGTTCATCACAATGGCTCAGATGCTAGTGCATCTGTTTGTCAACTTGCACGCTCCAGTTCATTTTCTGGTGAGGATATGTTAGATGCTAAGGACTCTGATTCGTTTGCATCATCATTTCATTAATTCCATTCATTATCTTGAAAGACTTTTGTAGTTGATGGGATGATAAATACTTACCAAAAAGAGAAAAAGAAAAATAAAGACATTTTGAGAGAATTTATTAAAGAAAAGCAGCTGTTATTCAGTAGAAATTATATCATTTTTTAAAATTATTTTGAGAAAATTCTGATTATGAATATAAACATTTTAACACTATCATGCCACATTGTTTCATACAAACAAACAATAACTCAGTTTAGAAAAACAATTTGGGATATTAAAACTATGAATTTAGAGAAAAAATATATAATTGTATTGATGTAGCCTATCCAATTCCTTGATTTTTAAACTTTTCACTGATAACAGTTAAATTCCTCCTCTTCTAGAGACCTTGAATTTCATTTCTTTAAAACCCTTTTCTCTAATGTATGCTTCAAGAGGTATCTGCCACAGTCTGTATTTTCACACCAATTTTTTATTTATATACAGTTGTTAATGCAAAAATGATCTGAAACTCATTCATGTATAATAATAAATTATTATTATTATTATTATTATTATTATTATTATTATTATTTAAGAAACAATAATGCTTAGCCATTGTTGGTGAAACATGTTTCCTTTGATTTTTACTGTTGGCATCATTCAGAGGGAAAAATTAATTATGTTAGTTCAAAAGAAGTTTTTAAGGCATATAAACTTTACCTATTACTGCACACAAGGAATAATATTTAACAGAAAATAAAATTTTGTTTCCTATAACATGTTATTCTTGTTAGTAATGTGGCCTAATTTCTCAAATAACAACTAATAACATATCAAACCCAAGCTTATTGATTGTTAGAGATCTCTACCTGGCATTTCATGGTATAAAAATAACAAATATGAAACTGCAGGAATTGCCAATAGGTGAATGATTACACTGCCTTACTCTATTTTGTAGCATTGTAAATAAATGCACATTATTACATCATATAGTGACTCTGTTTGTAGCCCTATGATAAGATGTTGGAAATTTAATTGAAGATTCAAAATGTTCAAGCCCATTTATCAAGATAAGAATGTTTCAATAGTACTACAAACAGTATTGTTTCATTATTCTGAACCTAGAAATTTTCCGGCAATTAGTGGCCACATTCTCCATTCTCACTTGCCTTACAAAAACAGATGGTAATGAACAAAATTGCACAAATCATTTCTTTGGGAAATGGTTTTACATGCTATTCTGTGGATATCAGTTAGCTGACTGCAGGAACCAAGCAAATAAAGCAAAATGTTTTGCTAAGGGTAGATGTGGTTGAATACTTGCCACTAATTCAATAAAAGTCAGGTTTTGGATAATGATTTTTACTGCTGAGAATTAGATGAAAAGGGCTCAAAATGTAATCCACACATCACCCTTGCTTCATTCATCAAGCCTAAAACAGATAAATAAAATAAATCCAAGAATACAAAGAATAACAGCACATTAAAAAGATGATTGCCACAATATTTAATATATGTTTTCACTCACATTTAAATATTTATTACCCATTTTGTTTCATATAAAAATATTGTGGAGACCTATGTTGCATGTAATTAAATGCTTATTTTTTGTAGTTCTGTGAATGTGTATGGAACCTTCACCTATAGCTAAGGATGGTGATTTTTAGCATTGATGCTATTTTTGTATAATCTTATGGTTCAGATGCAGAAGCAATCTTAAGCCACTTTATTCTTGAAATGATATGCGTCTAATAATTAGGATCATTAATGCTGGTGATTGTCCAAGGTGTTTAGTTTTAAGTTATGCATTATGAATGCAAATTAATTTTTCATCCCTTTTCCTGATAATATTTTATATATATACTATTGAGTATTAAAATTACATTGTGCAGTCAATAATAGCTATGCACATGTCTGCCTCTTTGTTCTGTTATTTAATGGGGCATCAGAATCGTTCATGTCTGTGTGTTTAACCTTCCTTGACTCAGTGAACCCATATTCATTTTGCTGTAGAACATTGTCCAACATTAGCACCAATATCTTGGAAATTCATCCCAAGCTTTTATAATGCCATAATTCTTCTCCTAAAATCAAATTCAGAAATCTACTAATATTGTTGTATTCTTTAATGAATGCTTATGTCTTTTCAGTAAATACAGGGTCAGTTGAATGCTTATAATATGGCTTATTAGGCAGAGCACAACATGTGCACATAATTTACATTTCCCTGTGCTTCTACTGCCTAATAGGCTGCGAAATACTTTACAAAAAATGGACCATGCATTAATGAATTTTGATTATTTAAACACTCACAATTAATGCTGTGTCCTTTGATGACTGTTTTTATGTGCCTAGTGAGCAACAACTCCATTGCTTTACTCCAAGCTATCCAAGTAAGACTAACAACTTCTGCCCCAAGATAATACTATAGCAGTACTATAGCTACTAGTATAATGTAAATTATATTGATTTACCCTCAGGAATAATGAGTTCAATACTCAGCAATGTAACAAGCATATAAAAGTACCATGAAATAATGCAACTCATTGACTTAAACCTAACTTGGGGACTAAATTTTCAGGTTTATATGGACTGCACATATGTTTGCACATGTATGATTCCAACAATCTTAAAATTTAATTGCTAAGTTAGGTTTAAGTTTCACAAGAATCCTTGAAATAATAAATATTTTCTTAGGTTACCTTAGGTTAGATGTTTGCTTAAGTTTGGTTTAAGAAATTTACCTTAAATGTATACTTCAAGAAGTATCTGCAGAGTCTGTATTTTCACACCAATTTTTCATTGTTCATTATTTTTAAGAAATGCACAAATTTGGTGGGTGGACAGGATATGTATGAAGAGGTTAATAGATAGTGCTTCAGTGATGAAATAATACCCCATAAAAATGAAATTGCCATGTTTTTTTCAATTGTGCATATATTAACTAACTGCTTATTTTATACACGGCAGCTTATATTCTTCAATATCACGTGCTGGCTGGTATGCGATATTCTTTAATCAATTCATTCCAAAATATGTACAGGGTTAATAAATGTTTGAAGTTTCCAGAATAGGAAGGGTATATGTGCCAAATTTTGTTTTGAGAAAAATATATTCAAACTTGCAAGATGTTTTACTTCCACATGGCAAGGCAGTTTCAATGGAAATTTGTTCTTTACCGAGGCTAATGAACTAAACAAAGTCACAGGAATGAAAGAGAAAAGTTGATAGAATATGGAAGGAAGGGGAACAAAACAAAGCAAAATTGATGGATGGATATTGATGGATATGCCTCCCCTATTCTAACGACCTCATTTATTGGACAGCATTGTCAGTAATAAATTAATTTATCCTGAAATATCACATTAGTCATGTTGTAGTGTGTTACACTAAGCTTGTCAAGAAGCCCTTATGTAAGATCATCAAATTTGTGGTAGATATTCTAAATTATAATTTAATCTGTAAATATAAAGGTGACATTTAATGATAACAATGAACAACAAAATATACCTTTGACAACTTTTTTGCACAGGATATGTAATTTCTTATGCATTTTGATGTGTTTAGTTCAAATATGGCCTAGGTTTTTATCTAGCATCCTTGGTCACATCCAAATTTGAAATAAATTTTGGCAGAGTATGCATCAGAAAATTTTAATCACTTTGCATCCATGAGTAGTAACCTAAACTCACAACACTCTATATAGAATACAGGTAAAAAACAGGAGGTTGTCAAATAATTTGAGAACCAATGGTAGTATTTTTTTCTATCTTGCTGATGTTAATGAAAACCTACAATATAATTAAATTGCTAAAATAAAAAATAATAAAAAAAAAAAACTAGTCTAGGCTTAGATGGCATACCCATGTCACTGAAAAAGAAAAAAATGATCAACAAATTTTGATAAATTTATCAATTAAATTATCTAACTCTTTAGTGCAGGTCACTATTAATGGGATTAAGGGATGCCTCTAAATATATCTTTCTTGTACTTGATAGCTTGAAATCTGAATTGCTCTCAAATTAAGTATGTTTCCCTTATTTCAATGGCCTCATTTCTTAATTGGTTTCTACTGCTTTAAATTTGTTTATCATACTCTTTTATTTATATTACAGAGCTTATTTAATAAGTCAGTTAATCATGTTTGAGAAATAGTATGAATATAAGTATCCTAACTGTATATTTTCTAGAAACTGTAAGCATAAAGTGGGTAATGATCATGCATAAAATATCAGCATAGCAGTTACGAAGAGTACTGAAACACTGAAAATTGTTTCCTTTGGAGACATGCCAAAGAGAGGAATTTTGCTAGTGTGGATGGAAAATAAAGCTATTCACTATGATTGGGCACTCAGAATATCTGATATTGCAATTTATCACCAATTAGTTCAATAATGGGGTTCTGATTACGCTATAAGTTTTGAAATGGATGTGAGAGTTTGCAGGACAACAGCCACTGGAGAGTAAATGTCACAAGTTGATGAACTGATTCAAGGATACAGACATTTGTCTGTGGAGAACATTGCTACTAAAATTGATATTGGATGCAAGAGTTCACAAAATCCCACTATAACTGACCACAAGTCTGCAAGAATGTAATAAATTTGCAACATCAGGGGCAGGTAAACTGTTTTCTCTTTAAAATTATGACAGGAGATCAGCGCTGAACCCCATCATTCCACTCTGGAGCCCTTATCAAAAAGATTCAAGGTAAGCACCCTCAGCAGGCAGGATCCTTTGGATGGTCTTTTGGGATGCTATCAATTCAATTATTCCCAATGGTTTTATGATGGTTAGGCAGTGGTAAATGGAGAAACCTACAAAATTAAAAATTTAAAATCACTATTTTGTTTCTTTCTGCCTTACACCAACAATGTATTATGGCATGTAGAGAGCATTAAATATATTGTGATTAATTCAAAAGCAGTAAAACTTATAATTAAGTGCTTTTGATTTATAACAATGTGTAAATAAGCACCTTATTGCAAATGCAAAAAATCACCATCATCACTTATCAAGCAAGAAATAGCAATTCATTGATTAAGAATGATATATATGAATCATGCTCCAACTTGAGCTAGAAACAGAGTGGCATTATATTTTTTTCATCTTAACATATATTGGCTATGATTAGAAAATATAAGCAATTATTTTATAAAACTATTAATATAGTTATTAACCTCAGGGAAATAACAGCAACATTATTGATGTAACACTACTGATACTCTAAACCACAATCTTTAAAATGAATCATTAACGGCTGAGATAACAATGCCACAATAAACCTTCCTGAATCATTAACATCATATTAATGCTACTTACATTTGCAAAATTATATACTGAAGTAAATTAGCAACTAGTATGTAAAGTTATTCATTTTTACTGTTGATTTGGTTTTCAGAATGAATGCATATTGACTTATGTATTTGTCATCTTCATTTATACTACATTTTTTCCTTTCTGACAAACTTACATAAAATATGTTAAAAAATAGATCAGTAAATAATATCAACATTTTCACTTCATAATTCAAGAGAATAGGCACCAAGTGCTGCTCTACAAATAGTATAGGAAACTACTTTGTCTAATTAGAAGAATCACCCATGCAACCTTAGATAGATTTTTGGTTCCCATTTGCAGATGATATTCATTCTTCTTTAACAAAACTCTCCATTAATAGTACTATACAGCATCTCTAATATTCCAATAACAATGTATATGGTCATCATTTAAAAAACTTTCAGCACTATAATTAGTCACAGCCATTTGTTATATATTTTAAAAAGCAAGTATTAGTTCTATATAAATAATTTGGTGTCCGGCAAAATCTAATACTTTAGTTCATGACTCTTAGGAACATAAATAGCATAAAGATAAGAACTTAAAACCCTATTAGTCTCTAAAAGTATATTGAATATATTAAGAGAGAATATGGCAATAAATAAAATGTTATCAAACATTTTTGAAAGTATTTTCATCTTCAGAGGCTAATTTGCAACTTAGCTATAAATTATGTAAATGAAATAAAAAAAATTTAACTTTAGTGAACCATTTTCAATACTACTGCTTTCTCATTTCCATACATGTGATAAATAATGCACTAAAGTTTGTCTAACAAAAGCTGAGATATAATATTAATAAAAAGTACATGGCACTGACCACTGGACAAATGTATTATTTGAGGAGCATTATTTCAAAAAGCAATTTGTCCATCCATGAGAAAATTCTGTTTGGTGTGATTTTTTACTCCCAGCAATGCCTTGCATAGTATTACAATATCTTTCTTCTTCAAAACCATATCTTTCTATATAAAATGTAGACCTCAAATTGCATATTCAGTACAGAATGCATTTAGTCCTTTTAATGCTGAGACGAAATACAGTCTGTCCAAGAATTGCTGTTTTCTGTGCTGTTTTCTATGTGGTTTTCTGTGTTCTTTTAGTATAACATGTAAAAAGTTAGGGAATTCAACAATACAAAATGCATTGTCTCTTATTCAATATGAAAAAAGCTTTTGGTAAGTTAAGACACATGCTTAAGAGGATGGAAGGTGGCTGTCTTTTTGGAGAAATTATATATTTAAAATACTGTGCTATGTATTTTTATTTTTATCATCATTATCATAATCATTAATGTACATGGTTAATGCAACTTTGTCCGTTTTAAATGTTTTGCTTTTTAACATGACCTTTTTGTTTCTAGATATTATGACAAAGATATAAATTTAATGGATTTTGAGACACCTTATCAGCACAGGGATGGAATTTTCAAGTGTGGCAGTATCCCAGCTTATGACCTGGTTCAGGCAAAAAGAAAGCTCTATGCAACTCTGAACAAAGTAAAACAAATCAAATTTTTTCTACATTAATGATTGTTTGAACACCTAAAAGATGATCACCTATGGCAAGATGCTGACAATGAAAGAAAAATAAATTCAATTGTTATTAATTACCAAGTATTTATAGTGCATTTTTATATGTGGTGATTTAGGCTGATTGTTTTTTATTGTTGAATGATACTTGAATGGACTAGTGTATAATATTAATTTAAAATTTTAATATAGCCCATTTTATAATAATAATCTTTATTGCTCATCAGACAAGAAGTATGCAAAGAGATGTTCTGATTATAGTTTGTTTTTCTCTGAAGAGTCCTTGGATAACTTTTATTATTGTTATTATTATTATTATTATTATTATTATTATTATTATTATTATAATAATATCATCATCATCGTCCTTTCAGTTTCAGACAAGAACTTGTGGTAAGGAAGTCCCAATATGTGCAACATTTTTCCATGCTGTCTATGGTGTCATACAGCATTAGCTCAATACTACAATGTCCATGGTAAAACCAGAGACTCCCATTGCTGAGCTAAGAGTAGGTGGTCACAAAAGTAAGTTTTTGATGAAAAGAAAAAATCTGAAGTTAGGTTCCCATCAAATTTGGAAGCACAAAAAAGTCATTGTTTGCACCAAAAATGTGCGAGGTTATACCTGCCCTCAGAACTCAATATTAATAAGTTATTCAAGATGTATAACGCCAGAGTTCCAGATCATCTGAAAATAAAAAAGTAGTATTTCCAGAATAATTTTTCCAACAATTTAAATCTGGGATTTGGCTCTCCAACAACAAATGCTTGTAGGTATTATGCACGAATGTCCCATCAACTGAAGTCCACCAATGATGAAAACAAAAACACTGAACTTAGAGCAGCCTTAGTTCATCACAATTTGAGGCAAAAATCTTCTATAAAATTATGAAAGAGAGCCTATGAACAGCACTGTGTTCTTCTTTGATCTCCAGCAAATTCAGCCTCTTCATAAAATTTCCAAAGGGAGGCTTACTATTCATGGCATATTTTATTTTGTGCTCTTTGGATAACTGACTTAGAAAGTAAATTTCTACACTTTTATTGCTGGACAGAACACCAGGGTTGTCATGAGGTTGTTGAAGTGCCTTCTGTTCTAACTGATTCCCTCAGTAAATTTCAATTTGATCCTTCTACTACAATTGTAAGACTTTTCTGTAATGGATGTAGTGGACAAAACCAAAACAGTTATGCTATCCATGAGCTTTTATGGTGGCTTTCGAAACATTCTCCTCCACAGATAAAGAACATTTTAATGACATTTTCAGATGAAGTGTTCAGAGTTCAGAAAAAGAGCTATGAAAGATGTCTGAAATATAAACACCAGAAGAGTATCACAAAATTTATGGAAAAATAGGCACTATCCATTTATTGGGTAAAGATTGAACTGTTCAGGATTTTAAGTAATTTTATCTAATGTGCTAAAAATGATAGATGGCATTAAGAGATATGAAGAGGATCATGTTAAAGAAATTAGAAAAAGTGTGAAAGGTTAATGTTGTAAAAATCTAGTCTACTTATAGATTAGATGATCCTTCTAAAAATTCCAATCAGTTTTGAAAAGAGGACATTCAGAGCAAAATGTATGTGATCCAGATACTGTGACATTGGTACCAAAGTTTACACCTGCCAGAAGGAATGATGTATACATGTTACCGAAGCAGAGATTTGGTGACAGCTGGAGAAGCCTAGATTCGCTGAATTTTTATCTTAGTGTCGTTGATCAGATGGTACAAGATACTGATGAAGATAATGATCATGTTGTTGATGAGGACATTGCATGTGATTGCTCTGAAGGGGAAGAAGGATTGGAAATGCTGTAGATTAACCACCTTCTTAAAATAACATTAAACGTGGTTAAATAATAAAATTTGCATTTAAAATAGATGTGTGTTGTTTCAAACATTAAGAAGTCCATATGTTCGATGCAAAAAGTTACTTTTCCAAATATTTTTTTAGGATTGCACCCGAACAATATAACAATTGATTTGTTTTTTTAACCTTATAGGCTTGTAAGGTCTTGATCTTGAAAGTTACATTTTTTAATTTTGTTTATCCTTTTTAGATTGGTTGCTGTGCATTTTTACTGATTCCTGAACAGTTTATATTTATGAACAAACTGCTTTTTGAAACACTGTTCCTCATTTCTGCTTCTCTGTAAATAGTTCATAAAACATTCATTCAATTTAACTTTGTAGTAAAGTTGTTAACCTATAAAATGATCAAGATATGTCTGAAAAAGGTTTCATATTCACTCTTTTGTTATTATAATGATGAATAGAGCTGGTGTGGTGCTGACAACTAGCATGATCATTAGGACATGAAAGATGTTTGTTTAAATGCACACATACTGAAGAAATGCAATCATTACATTGAGCTTTTTGAACACTACCAAATAGATATCAGCAACAAATAAGAATCAATATAGATATGTAAGTGCACTCATGTCTCACTTCTTATACAACAGAGTATCTTCCTGGAAAGTTCTTTGTTTTCCGAACAGTATCTTGCTCTTTCCCCACTTTTTAAGGACTATTTATTTTTGGGAAGGAAGCGTCCCAGGTCTAAGCCTAGGTAACTCCCTGGCATTTGTATTGATCAGGACTGAGGAAAACTCGGAAAAAAATCTCAGTCAGGGAGAATGGTCCTGTTGGGATTAGAACTGCAGACCTCTCATTAATGATCCATGTCTTAATGACCTCAGCCATCTATGTCAGTTTTTCCCTACATTTCCTCATATTCTGCAGCATATGTTTAGTATCACTGCAACTCAGCTTTAGTTATACAGAGTTTAACAATTAAAGATTAATATTCTTGTACTTGTTCTTTCATGCCAACTTTTATCTTTGCATTTCATTGTCTGAATATCTTTAATTTTAATATTAATAGAATATGATTAACTTTTCTTCATATCTCATTGTATATAGGTAATGATGTCTGTTTTTTTCAGTGCAAAATATTTAAAAAATGAAAGTGCTCTTAATAAATCTAACTAATCACACAACAGAATCTGTAGTACGGTAGCGCTGATAACATTTTAAATATTCTCATATTTTACCTTTAAGATATTAACAACTGCAAAGCTTCATTTTTCTTTTCTTTCACAAAAATGAATAAAATTCTTGTTTTACCATTATTCCATTAAATACCTTCTGTTAGGCCAGCATTTAAACAGATTTCAAAAGTATTTATGCACCATAACTTTTAGACGCTGCTCTCCCCTTTACCAACAGAAGTAATAGGATATACATATTTCTTGCGTGCATAAACTGTCTTGTCATGAACTTCAGCAATATTAGACAGTAATGGTAATGACTCCAGACAACCTGCTGCTGTAGCTGCTTCGTTAGATGGTGAGTTTTTTTTAGAACTTGTCATTTCTGCCCCACTTACACATTTTTCTACATCCAATTTTTTTTTCATTACTGAACGTTGCATCTTTGTTTGTTTTCTTGTATGGGAAGATGATGCACCATTACCATGTACACCAAATTCTTTGTTCTTTGCAACAAGAGTCTGTAGCTGGAAATCACGAATATTATTGTTTCCAATGCTACTGCAGAAACTGTTGTCATCAGTCATGGGGCTTGCATCATCATCAGAATAACCAGGTTTAAAGACATCTGCACTTTCTGTGAGATGTACATTATTCTTATTACATTTTGATCCTTCTTCAAGATGTTCTTCAGAAGTACTGTGAGCATGAACAACAGACAAAGGAGGAAATTCATTCCCAACCATATTCTGATATCCAGTGTTGCATGCTCTTGGTTTGGACTGCTGTGCCCTTCGAATGTTTATTACCATTATATTATCTTCAGGTCCAGATGAAGAGGGAGCTATGTTCTCTAAAGAGGATAGTCTAGTTTCATGACCAAATAGTGATTGTTTAGCAATGACAAATGTAGCAGTTTTCTCTGGACTTATAGGTTCAGCAGCTTCTGTTGATGAATCTTCACTATTTGTGGAGTTTTGTGGTGTAATGAATGTAACCTGCCTTGGGGAAGAACTGATTATAATTACTGATTTATCTGAGGGAGCACTTCTATCAGATGGAGAAATCGTGTTGCTGATAGAAGCTGGCCTGGAAAACTTCTCCTTTGGGGTATAATGCAATGGTTGAATGGAATTTGATGATTCACAGCAATTTTCTGGAAAGCATTGCTTTTGACTTTGATGTATGTCAACACTAACTGTAACAGAATCAACAGAGGAAAATGGTGTCCCTTTGACACTAGTAAACACTTCATTATTTGAATTATTACCATTATCAGGAGCAGAATCACTGTCATCACTTGAAATGTGTTGTCGGGCTGACTCAAAACTTAGATCATCATCTCCAGAGGATGATACTCTAGCACTGAAAGTGTCATTTGTTAGCTTCATAATCTTGGAGCTTGAGCTCACAGGACCACTCATAGCACTAGATTTTCTTTTCCAGGTCCTTGGAGATTTTGAGTTCATGTTAATGGTTGCTGAAAAATTTGTAGTTCCTTCCAATGTCTGCAATGAGGACGGAGAAGCTGTAGACCCACCACTGACTTCTGCATGCCGACTCTGAATACCAGAGATGGAACATCCTGGTAAACAACCTCTATGATGTCCAAACATATCCTTCAATGTTCTATCGATATTGAGCATCAAACTACTAGCACGAGAACTAATACTTGAGACTTCAGATAACGATTCTGGAGTTGCCAATGGGGCTAGGCCAAACCAGTCATCATGGATTAAGTCAACTTTAACCTTCTGACCATCTGTGATACCTCTTGCATTGCCCACTGGGGAAAATAACCCAGTAGTATTAGCACCACTAGCATTTGTACAATTATGGAAGCTAGTTAATAGCTGCTCTTCAAGGAGAGATGCATATTCCCAGGACAGTACTGGATGAAGAGCAAATGGAGAAGTAATATGAGAGGTACCATTATTGGGCATTGCTTTGGTGGTAAGTGTGCGCCCATTACCATTATTAGAGACACACATATGAGCACTGCAAGTGGATGAATTCAAACTATTTTGATGTACTTCTGAAGAGGGACTCTGAAGAGAAGTAAAACTTGTTTCTAGGCACAATTTATGAGGAGGTGTAGCAGCTTTGGGGGACCCAGGGTGAGTTGGAGCTGTAGTGTTTGTGTTGCCAGGGGCTGTTGTTGTGGTTGCTAGAAGATGACAGCGCTCAGAGTCAAGGTGCTCAGCTGATGTTACTACAGAGTTGTTATTTGATGAAAGAATGCGCTGAGGTTTTGCTGGACCAATAGTAGTTATAACCTGCAAGAAAATAAGCAATATTAAGTATTTGTTTATTAAATTGTTTTTATATTATCTCTTTATTGTTATTCAATTGTAACTGAAAAAAATACTTTGATGATGAAAACCACAAGACACATTTCTCTACCCTCTCTTGAACAGATATGGCATCCATCCATCCATCCATTCACCCACCCACCCATCCATCCATCCATCCATTCACCCACCCATCCATCCATCCATCCATCCACCCACCTACCCACCCACCCACTTACCCACCCATCCATTTTTTTAAAGAAATCTAACATTCTTAAGAAAGAGCATAAGTCATTTGTTAAAATGCCAAGAGCAAAAACAAATAATACTGCAAAATCGAAATAGTTTTTTTCAGAGTACGACAACACTGTGTTTTCAGCTGATGGTGGTGTTTTCTATTGTAACATTTCAGTAGATTCACTATCATCCAAAATGTAAATAGAGAAAATCACAAGTGAGGTCTTAAGGCTCAAAGAGGCAAAGAAAAATGCAACAGAAGCTTCTTGGACAATGTAGTAATACAAGTTTCGTAAATACACAATTTTGAAGAATCTTCTAACTGAAAATGTCCAGTCTTTCACAACTGAACATTTATGAAAAAAGTTCACACTTTACTGAAGTGCTATAATGAGTGGGAAATGAAGGCATATGAAGATCAAAATATAGGTAATTTTTAGGCCTTTTTAGTTCATTTAAAGTCATAAGTAATTTTATTAAAGTCATTTTTAAAGTATTTTAGGTTGTCAAAATCTGGGCCCTATATGAAGATTAATTATCTTCCACTCAATGTATCTGGATCAAAATGCAGATGCAACTAAGTGAGACATTTTACTTGGATTATTAAACTGAATGATCCCCAACCAATAGAAAAATTTACTTTATGAGGCTAAACACAAGCAAATAATATAATTTTAATTACTTTTTGAGGTAGTATTTTTGGAAGGAAACCCAGAAATAAACTCGGTCAGGGAGCGCAGAAGCTTGATTTAGATGTTTCAAAATAGCGCCAACAGGGTCATTTGCTTTTCTTATAGCAAAAATGTGGTATATATGCAGATATGTCCTATGCAAGGACATGTGTTCTATAACAAGTGTAAATTGTCTTAATGGAGAATAAAAGAAATGAAATGTAACCTATATGTCATTTATAGGCTTTTCAGTTCCATATTACTTTTGAAAGGTTTTGAAGAGCTTACCTGCTAACTTTTATACCTTACTTTGCTATAACAGACACACAACCTTTATAATCTTTCACTTAAATGAAATTAATAATGACCCAAGAGCCAGGGATAATTGTTGACTTTGGCCACTTAGATGTACAGCCATTCTCAAAGGTTGTGATAGTATTTATGGTAACACTAGGTATAACCATCTACTATTATTGACAACATATTACTTCTTTACCCCTAGGAGGAACAAACACTGAGAGTAAATTAAAATCACCATAACACTTTCTTCTTGAGCATGGATATTAGTGTCATGCAACATATACATTTATATTTATGCAAACTTGAATTTAACAGTTTGGAGCACAAAGAGTTCACAGGAAGGCCTCAAATGACATGCTCATTCTATAAATTAATTAGAAGATAGTTCTCATGTAATAAGAAAAATATTTGAGCACATAAATTAAAGCTGTTGATAAAGAAATGTGTAATAGTTTTGGCAAGAAGAATGGTCATATGGAACATTAGGTTTTCATTGAATTTGTAATATGTGTAAGTGATGATTTTCATCCATTAATAGAATGTGTGTTAGATGATGCTCTTAATTGAATTCTAATAAATATGTGTTGGGAAATTGTAGAAAAGTATAATTTTTCTCCAAATAAATACAATAGAACAAAAAAACAGGAAATAACACAAAATCTAGCTACAAAAAAAAAACATTCATACAAAGAAAATACAGTTCAAAGTGCAAATTTCTCTTATAATAATAAACACTTGTTGACTTAGATTTTGTGTGTGATTATATTCCAAATCTGAAGGTATTCTTTAGGAAGGTATTGCAACATGTGTCGAGTATAAGTCTTAAGTCTTTTAGAGTAGCAAACATCCATTACAGCAATACTTGATCGAGCATAATTTTAGATGCTACTTAGTGATTTGGTAAGCAGATAATGCTTATATTTCTAAATTTTCAGCTTAGCTTCAAGAAAAGTTGTACTTTATAACCCCATACATCACACAGCATGAAAACAATTTTGGAAAGAGATAGCTCTCTTTTGATAATCATTTCAATTGTGGTGCTTTTAAGTACATTCTCTTTCTTCTTGACCCTTTATCTTCTAAAATCAAATTTATTAGCATGAGAATTTGCCTGAAATGTTGACTCAAACTCATAGGTACTATAACTTTATCATTTTGGTTAACTGTATATGAAGTTACTATTAGAAGTTTTTAATTTTAACTTAGTTCACAGTTTTTAAATCTGAAACATTAAGTATGCATTTGTGTGATTAATAATTATTTAAAATGGAAAAAAGACAAAATGGAACAAGAAAATAAAGAAAGAATACATAAAAAATTATTTGAAAAATAAATTATTTTAATGTATAAAAATTGGGATTGTAAGATACTATCTATAATAAAAAAAATGATTAATTCCTTTCAAGATTTAAACTTGAATGACAAAGTTGTTTGGCAGTTTTCTTATAAATACTCATCTTGTTGTTATCTGTGGGAAAAAAAGTCTTAATTTTGTGCAATTACAATAAAATCCACTTCATTTCACACCTTGCACATACTTTATGTTCCAATCATTTAGAATTCAACATTTAACCAAGCCACCATTAACAATTTTATAAGCTCTGTCCTATTTTATTATTTTTTTAATGATACATGAGATGAAATGATATATTAAAAAATTATTTTTTTTATAAGGAAAGAAGCATTCCAGGCCTAAGTTTAGGGTACTTCCCAAACATTTACCATTTATGAGGACTAAGGAAAACCTGAAAAAATAAAAACAAACCTCATTCAGAGAGGTCAGTTTAGGTGGAAATCAAACCCCAGACTTCCCACTTATGAATATGTGCCTTAATGACTTCAGCCATAAATGTCTGTATGCTTTGTCCTCAATCTGCAATTTAACAGCTCATTTATAATCTGGTTCTAGCAATGAAACAAGGCTGATTAATTCCTTTTACTCTTACTTTTTCTTTCCACTTCAAATTGTCAAAAATCTAGCATACATACTACATTTTAATGCTCAATTAGTTTTAGATGTTTTACAAAAGCCCTTTCCACCTGTATTTTCACTCTATTTAAAAATATACTTTTAAATAATAATTGTATGCCTATTTTTGCCATTCTTTGAATGCATAGGCAATTGATTCAAAATTTCACATTTATTTTTAAAGCTTTTTTGTAATTTTTGCATTGTAATTTGTATTCTTTACCTTCTTGCCATTATACACTTCAGTTAAATCAAAGGGGAAAGAAAAGGGAATGAGAGTGAGCTAGAAGGAAGAAACAAAAATGGAAAGAAGGAATGAACAAAAGAAAAGAAAAAAATGAAGTAAAGAATGAAAATATCACCACATAACTAGAAACCAGGTTCTATGTATTAAAAATAATAGTTAATATTTTTTCTAAACAATATAGGCATTATGGGGAGGGGGGGAATGGTAATGGCAGAATTTGACCTTTTAGTATGCAATTATTTAATATGTATGTAAACTGTTAAAGCACTAACAGGCATGCCTATATGAAATTACAGAAATAAAAACCACAAAATCACTTCTTTTATAATATCATTAAGAATTGTTCATTCTTTCTAATAATTTGCTGCACTTAGTAAATTATTAACTGAAATATTTAATATTTCCCAAAAATGAACCTTTTAATACTTTTTCTTAATTTTAAACTTTCATAAGCGCTTTTAAATTATTAAATATTAGTTATAATGTAATTTGTAACAATAGGGTAAATTAAAAAGTGAACAATCTGTCTTCTAATATCTAATTTTTTTTAACATTATGAGGTGAAAACTATGTTTTTCAACATCT
Source organism: Metallyticus violacea (assembly GCA_030762175.1). NCBI lineage: Eukaryota > Metazoa > Arthropoda > Insecta > Mantodea > Metallyticidae > Metallyticus > Metallyticus violacea. The sequence goes on from CM060846.1 coordinate 32,434,477, forward strand.
TTTGGTAGGCACCAATATGTCTTGGTTCAGAAATCCAAAAATTAATGCCCTAAAACGAGCTGTCATAACAGGATTTGCTAATTTATACACCATTTCCCATGTCACGGTAGTCTATAATATGTTCTCCATCATACAAATGTATTACACTCTGCTATGCTATGATATCCTATTCTATGCTTAATCCTTATGAATAGACAATGATCCAATAAAGGAGAAAGAGCATGTTTTATTAAATCTGGCATTTACTCACATATTAGAACCAAGGGAGGTCTTATGTCATTATGTGGACAAATGGACTATATAGACAGGACATAATTCATAGCAATTACGCTATTGGTATTTCATTTTACTAAATAAAAGAAGCAGAAATTAAATAGAACATGATATTATTAGTAATTTACAATAATCTTTTAATGCATGTATATTTATTTTGCATAGCTTTTATTTGTGGCACAATTTACATGCCTCAATAGCCTCATGCACATTACTAAAATAGTTGTACACTATATCAGCTCAAGCTATGAATTATTAACTAATGAATATTATAGGAAACTTACATTGAAACTGCAATAATGTTTCATAAATATTCAAGACATTTGCAGAATAAAATCGTTTGTGATTATATTAATTTACCTAATTGCTATTTTCAATAGAATTGTTGCTATACTAAGTGTCTTTGAAGTCACATTTTCTCCATTGCTTTCATCATTTCATGTGATATCATCCTCAGTGATAGCAGTACTATCAAAGACGATTGGCCATTGAGTACAGCTATTTTGCATTTTCATAAGGTGGCAGTTCCATGAATTACTGCAATTTAATACTTTGTCAAAGTCAATTTTGCGATCCAATATATGAGTAAATACTGTAAATACCAGCTAAAATAAATAATTCAAAATAATTTCATTAATTTTTATATAAATTAAAGAATGTTAGCTTTCTATAGGCATCTAAACATTTTAAAATTAAGTTTAACTCTTTATATCACATAATTATAAATGAGTTATTTTGAGATTTGACAACTAGCATTAAATGCATAACTGCTAATAAAGAGTGCATAATTCAAGCAAGAGAAAGTGAATCTATTTCTTCACATATTCTAATAAACTGCATCTTTACAGCAAAAGCTGATATTGACTAAGGAACTAAAAAAAATTTTTATTTATTCATCACTCCATAATTCCTGATGTACTGCTCAACATCAGGGGTAAAATAATTTTAAGGAATGCAGTTTGACCACTAAAACTGGAGAAAAATATGTTAGAAAGAGTCAGACAATTAATAAGCAGTTCTTATAAAAATATGCACAGACACTGTGACATATTTATTATTTATGAGGAAAAGGTGTGCTATACTAAATATGTTCCCATAAAAATTGGTTACAATTCTAAGCTTAATGTACAACATTATAGGGAATTAACTGAGCATATTACATGACTGATAAAAAATAAGAAATTCAAAATATTATCATTGAAAGTGCTAGTTACAGTTTTTATGTGTTGGTATGTTTATATAGCCATGTAATTTTGCTATGCATTTCAGGGAAAAACATGCATTCTACACATAAATGGAAAATAAGAGAAATTTTATATATTGGGTTTAATAGTAACACAGTCTTTGTTGTCACATAAACAGTAAACAGAGAGACAGGGCTCATTTAGGTACTTGCAAGCAGGTTCTATACCATACATTTGCCAAACATGTTAGGCTGCATCACCTGCCACAAAAACAACAGGTACTACTGCAACATAAGAGAAAATCCAACTCAATGGTGTTATCGTACCTTATATCAATGACACAGGAATTATGTGCCTCACTATGTACGTAAGGCTGCACAATCTCGGTATTGAAACGCTTCGAGTGAGATACAACCTACAGAGCAAGAAATGAATAAGAAAATCAAGGAAGAAATAAAGATAAATGCTTATTCATCTGTAATGCTTAAAGAATATAAATGAATAAAATAAAAAGAAATTAATATAATTAAAACAAATAAGTTGCTGCATAAGCCCTGATACTGTAAGGAAGATCCTGTTTCTATGAGTATTGCAACAACATATATTTGTGATGTTCATGAATACAGTGCAATCAGTGATCCTTTCCTCCTGGTCTGTGTTTTTCCTATGAGTAAGCCCCCAATTGTTTGCCATGCCATGAAGTGGGTAGCAATCCTGCTTGCTTGCTTACTTTCAACCTTGCTAATTATTGCAGTTATAGCGCAGCTATTCCCAGGTGTGTGTTATGTTGTTTGTATCTTAATTTGACAGTATACATAAAGTGTATTATGCCTCATGTTATTACAATGGCTGAGCATGTCTTTATGTATGATTCACAAGTGTTAACTCGGTGGAGAAAGTATCATAGAACCAATTTTTTTTGAGCATACAGTTGATTCTGTTATTTACATGAATACCTTAATAATCTCTTTTTCAGAGAATTAAGCAACAGTGACAGTGATTATGATTTTTTTCAACAAGACTCTGCCACTGCTCACACTGCAAATAATTTAATGAGAGCAATTCACAATACGTTTGCACAAGACAGAATTATTAGTAGCCCCCCCCCCCCAGTCCCCTGATTTAACAGCCTGATATTATCTCTGGAGTAAATTAAAAAATGTTATATACCAGATGAACCCATACACCATACAGGGACTTAAAAGTTAATACTGATCAAGATTTTGTCTGAATTTCTCAAAATGAACTACAGTGAGTTAGGAATAATTTCTAAAGAGAAGCTAAAAATGTGTGGAGAATGAAGGTGGGCAGTTTCAACACCGCATTTGATAATTTGGTAAATAATGAGCCTCTTAAATTGGTTTGTGCATTGTTGTATGGTTGGTTTGTTTTATTGTTTACCATTCAGCTAACCAGCTACAAAAGCGGGATGCTCACCCATAGGCAAAACATTCCAGGGGAAAACAAAACTGATCACATGGTTTTATTCATAGATTTTTTTTTTTGATTGATTTATTTATGGACGCTCTTTAACATCTCAGGTCATCAGCGTCCCATTCAACTCGGGGCGTGAAACGGCCGACAAATTTTGCTCAGAGGCCTCTCTTTCAGGCTTGAGGTTCTTTTTCGTGCCGTAAATGTACGACACGGGACCCACGGCTTTACTTCCCTTCCGAAGGAAGCCATACTTAGGATTTTTACGCCCGAAAAAATCCATCGATTCTGGCCGGGTTTGAACCCGCGTTTTGGGCGTAGGAAGCAAGTATGGTAACCACTACACCACCAGGACCGACTTATTCATAGATGATACCTCTAATTGAGAAACCACTTTTTTATTCAATGTGTGATAAAGCCAGTTTGAGAAATATATTTTATGAACAATAACTGCAGTATCATACATTTTTTACTATTTAAAATAATAAAGATACCAGTATTATTCAAATTTATATTTAGGTGTCTTCGGCTTTGATCTGCTGGTATAAATATATTAATCTGGATTACAAAGTTTGTCCATAGCTTCTTATAATATGTTAAATATATACATTAACACTGTGAATTGCAGCAAAAAAATTAGAATCATTAGTGATACTTCTGGCTTATGCTATTGGAAGTCAAATACATGAATGAATTTCCTCCTACTCTCTCATTTTACTTTTAACATTTATTAATGTTATAAAGTCCCTTAAATAATGAAATAAAGTGTTTTTTTTCTCGTTATTTTTATATGACCTATTATGGGAAAAATATATGCTTAGAGCATTAAAGCCTTACCCATGCATTTGATAAAAATCAAGGATTCATATTTACTGTAATATGACCCAAAAGAACATTTTGAAGATTTGAAATTGTTTTAATTTGTATTTATAAATTAATTATTCCAAAAGTTTCATTTAGTAAATCATATCACAGACTCACACTTCAGTCTTTATTGTTTATTCCCTATAGAAAATAATGAATAATATTAAATTGAGCATTGTGCTTATAGAGACACAATTCTTATGCTTGCCTGCTTGCCTTTAGTTATTATAAGTTACATATAATATATGTTAATAGTGTGGCATAAACTGAGTTGTTACTAATGTGTGTGCTTTTAAACAATTTATATCAGTTTTACAAAAAAGCTAAGACCATAGACCAACAATTGTGTTTCATGAACAGAATGGCCATGAATTAAATGACAAATCGCACTAACATTATCCATTTCTACAGCATTATATATCCAAGAAAGCTTCCTTAATGTATTTTCAGCTTTTATAGTATTTTATTTACATGTTATTATATAAAATAAAGGAATGGTGTTGGACAAAGTATACAAGTAATGACCACTTTCATGGCATTTGCTCCCACAATTGAAAGAGAGATGCTCATAAATAATACCAGTTATGAGTCAGTTCTGTTTTATATCAGTACCTCCTCTTTCTATTTGCTTTGTCAATTATTATAACGCTACATCCCATACAATTTCATGCCAAGTTAGTCCCATGCTCCTACTTGTAGATGTAGTTTGTTACATATTTAAGTGATTGATCATCTACTGATTGAAAAACTAAACAAATATAGTTATTAATTTGTGTGGCATTAATGGTAGAGTTATGCAGGAAAAGTATAAAACTGCTTTTCCAGTAATCTTGCTATAGAATTCACTTTTCTTCCTTATAATCTTTATATTATTCAATTAATTTTAAATGTATGAACATCCTCTGAGAGCCAAATACAATTTTTAATAAAATATATACATAATATTAATTTACAAAAGTACTACATTATTACATTTAGTTGTCATACCTTGTTCAGAGCATCAAGTACATTATCAGGCATATGATCTTGAATCATAACAGGCGAGATGAGCACTTCATCAAAGTCAGTATTATTTGCCCATACTGCTTGATACACTGGTTCATGTTTGTTTAGAACTTGCCTATTAGAAACACAATAAACAATTTTTATATGAGTTTAAAGAATGAATATGTGTTGAATAAAAATAATACATACAAAACTCTCTTACAATGCAAAAAATTCATTAAATTCAAAATGCAATTGTTTGCTGCTTATTATCCTTATATGTATTCATAATTCATACCTATAATCTGCACAGAAAGTAATAAATTCAAATAAACTTCTTAACAAAAAATACAATTGGAACTTTTAGAGTGAAGCATAATTATAATTATTAATTCATTGTGACGAGTTGAATTAAACACTCTTGCAGCTTCATTAATTTACTATTAAATTATTGTACAGATATTTGTCCACATCATCAGCTACTTGTTGACTATCAGAAGGGTTGTCAAATCCTTGGAGGATGTAATGTTTGGCACTGGCAGACAAATGATGAACCTGAAATTAAAGGTTTTCTTCCCCAAGTATATTGAAGTTCATGAGCTAATTTTTATAATTTGTGGATACACATTTTTTTCCTACTTGTTTAGCTTTATATGCCTGCTACTGACTGTAACAGTTGTACTTTTTCTTCAGTTTCATAATTTCATGTCTGAAAATGAGGTGTCATTTGTTCATTCTTTATGAAGCTGCAATAGTGTTAATTCAACTCATCAAGACCTATTAATAGTTATCAAATAAACTAATTTTGTTCTCAGTATACATTAAAATGTTTTACTCACATGCTGAAAATATTTAGATATAATTTATTAATAAAATGTATATCAAAATGTTAAAAAATGGGGTGCAAAGAACTGAAAAAGTGCCATGTCTTGCCAATTACTTCTACTTTCTTAAACTTGATTCATATCTAATTTCTTCATACATGCCGCTGTTATTTACAAGATTATATTCATATGCTCTTTATATATGAACTAAGTTTTTTATTATTTTATTCTTATAAATGGCAAGAGCAAATCAGTGATGGTATATTCTTGTAGTTGAAATCATCATCAAAATGAACACAGTAGGCAAGGACATTTTAGAGCATATTATTTTATAACTATCTTAGATTAACCTCATAGTTATTCAGATACACCTCTATCAGTTTTAGTCTCTTAAACAAGACAGTAAAGCAGTGTAAAATAAAAGACTAGAATATTCATTTATCAGTCAGTGGCTTCAGGCATCACTACACACAGCTACTTCTTGGGATGAGACGAATGTTCAGAAATGCACAAGGTTAATACAATGATTTTGTAAGGTAAATTTGGTATTGTTTACATAGATATTTGTAATGTGCTTTCTAAAAGTAATTTAGTTATAATAGTTTAAATAAATTAACATATTTACTTACATATTAGACACCCAAATAATTCTGATAAATTTTTAAATGATATTTCATAAAAATGTGACTTTGAAAAAATGTCAAACAATGATTGCACTTTGTAGGAGTTCATCTTTTATAACATTGAGATCAGTGAAAATGATATCACAAGGAATGATGAATGTAATGGGAAGATAGAAGTTTTGATGTTACTAGCAGTAGCAGCAAGTCAACTAAAAGCAGCAATTAGGTAAATTAATAAAATTATAAAGACCTATTTGTAACTGTCTTGAGCTATAATGAAATGAAACTGATGCACCAAGACATTTTTATTTTAATGTTTAAAGGTTCATATTTAACAACTTAAGATGATACATTGAATGACAGTATACTGCTATTTCAGTGCTATATATGAGATTATTGGAGCAAATTATTCTGCAAATAAAAATTGCACAAAATACAAGTATTGTTGATAAATATATATATATATATATATATATATATATATAAATAAAGTACTAATAAAAATACATTTTCCTTTATTATACTTTTATAAAGTGTAATACCAATAATATAACAACTATGAAATTTAGCTTTAAATAATGAAAGTAATTTAGGTGTTTAGCATTTTCTTATTGACAATTACTCTCTAGATAGTAAAGTTGTGTTAAGACATAATCACATGATCATTCCAACAGTGAATAAAATTTTCCTATCTTCTATTTGTTTTAATTTATTGATATCCTGTTTATATGAAATTGGAAAAAAGAAGGGGGGTCTAATATGTATTATTTAAATATGGCATTTAGTTTGAAAACATGCATGATTTTCTATAGTGGTGATACGGTGTGAATGTTAAGGAAAAGATGATACATCTATCAGTGCAGGTGAGTACAAACTGTCATACTAATTAATAAATTGACTTATTTGATATCTGAAGTTCTTATTTATTTCATTAGTGAACAATTAAACTTAGCTGGTTAAATCAAATTTAAAATTTATGCATTTTGCTCTTAAAATTTAAAAAGTAATTTCTATCACCAAAACTGAAGTACCCACTTTCATACCCCCTTCTAGAATTTTTCTATCATTCATGAGTGCATTATTAACAATTAGTTCACTTACAATTTCAGAGCATTTCTTGGTCTTTCTTTCTAATACAAGGTAGGAAAATGCAACAGTCATAACTACTTTTTAAGAAATGGTTAAAAAACCAAACCATATTGGTTTATGATTAGACAATGGTTTCTTACATTTGCAGGAAGCTTGTTATACAACATGCACTTTCATGGCTGGTATGAGCAGAAGATAAATTTTCCAAACCAAAAAGTCACGGTCTACTGGAACTTTTGAATTGTCCACACTTTTTGTCTAAAGCTGTGGCAGATATCTTCAGTGGTATGGTCTTAGTATTCTCATTAGTGCTATGGCAAATAATGTTTATTGCTACCCATGTTAGTATGTGCAAAATATTTTCTTAACACCCATGTCCATCCAGGTATTGCTAATTTTATCTCCTCTTAGGAAGGGCTGGGATAAGCACATGCAGTACATTCTCTTCCTGTAGATTTTCTACAACAGTGCTTGCAGTCATTTGTAGAGAAGATAATAGCCCTTCCTCCTTGGCCTATACTCTTCAGCTATTGGTTAGTGGCTTATCATTTAAGAATAGATTCTCCTCAGAAATCATTTGCAGGAGTGCTTCACAACTCCAATACGTTTTTTCTCAAATTAAAAGTTTCATTAAAATTTCTGAAACCTCCACAAAAGAAATTAATAATAAATATCACATATTTATCTTTTATTATTGTTTCCTCTACTTGCATAATGTGACTATAGTAGCTGGTTAATTTCATTCAGCTGTACAAAAATAATTTCCAGTCACTTCCATTATGATGAGTGATTTTACATAAGGATGTGTGAAAATTGTTTCTCAGCCATAGCACATATAAAATTTTGTTACCATTGCTAACTTAGAAATGTTTCCAATCAGTACAAGTAAAATGTTTTTCTTGTAAACTTTTTTAAAATTTGAAAGTTAAGTATTAAAGTTAATTAAACTACTATGACAAATTACAAATAGAGAACATAAAAATGACAACATGTATTTTATTGATGATGTGATAACTATTGTGATGTTTACCAATGTAAAAGAATAAATATTGCTTTTGAGAGCAAGAAGTTTGCTTATTATCATAATTATCTGCATGTATGCACATCCTCTGACATATATGTGTGTTCAAAGTACATTTTCTTCCTTGAGGTAACTTAATCCATAAATGTTTATAAAATATTTCTATAAGATGATAAAACATACATTCTTATTGCTGCCATTAAAAGTCACCACTAACATCATTTCTCATCAGTCATCACCAATGCACTTAATTTTGAAGTGTGAATTTTCATAACTATATTTATAGTGATTCAGACATTGGCTGCACTGTGGCCGAGAGGTTAGATTGCTTGCCTCATAGCAAGTTGGTTCAGATTCAATTCCAGCAACCATAAGTGTAATTTGTGGCAGATGAAGTGGAACCTGGGCAAGTATTTTTGGAGTACCCCAGTTTTCCTTGGCAATCAATGCACCATAGCTCTATCATCATCTCATCTTCATCATTGCAGAAAGCAATGAGCAGCTACCTCAGTAAGCTGCAAACATGGCATGAAGATGCTAAGTGGGTAGTGAAGAACCTGCCCTTGGGAAAACACAATGAATGAAATGGATTGAAACATTGATGTAGGGCAAATAATTTTGAATTATATAATACATTGCATTATATCACTTAATATCTAGCAATGTCACCTGAAAGTATTATAATCTAAGTTTGGAATTTATTTGCTTAAATTTTATTTTTATTGCTTTAGAAATTAAAGGGTCTTACGAGCTAAAGCCTTTTGAACTCATTCTGACAGAAACATGCTCAAATAGGTATCATGTAAGTTATATCATTTAGAAAGGACCTCTATTAACTAAACACTGCTTTTTGTTCATCATTACAATTGAAATAACACGAAGGTGTCATTTGTTTATTTCCTTCTTAAAGATTGTGCAGAACTAAATCTCTCATGCTAAAACAGAGATTTTATTAATATTATGATTAAACACCAAGACATTTCATGTACATTCATGCAGGGTCAATATAATGAAAAAAAAAGTATAATACTACAACAAAAATTACATAGTTTAATAAAGTTCCAAATATGTACTGATTAAATTGTAATCCAAATGCCATTGGAAAGAAATGGCTTTCATTGAACAACAAACATTGAACGTAAGAGGTTTATGGGACTCCAATTAAATCTCTCAAATGCATAAAACAAATATGCATTAAACTTAAAATCCTTATTATACTTCACACACACTTAGCAGCCAATACTATTTTTTGCATACCATGCCACATCATGTTCAAAGCTAACACTGCTAATATCCAGGCTTGAGTTCTTAAGACCTTATTTCACCTTTTGTTTCTAGCACAGTTCTAATCTCAAGGAACACTAAGCAGAGAGACAGAAAAAAAAAAATAGGAAACTACCTCAGGTGATTAAGCATTCCTTTATCAACATTACAACATGTACTGTGGACATTCCTACATACCTCCATCTTTTCTCGTATTTTTTCCTATGAAAAAAAAAAAGAAGAACAGCATATGGTATTGAAAGCTTTTTACCTTCTTCTTAAAACATTGTTTGTTTTGTAACTACTATTATTTATCATTGCAAATACAGGGAACAAAGCTAAGGAAACCCACTTAGAGAATTGAAGAATCAATTTGTATGATGATATTAATTACAAATATATAGCATATTAATAATTTTTTTTTTAAATGCTGCTATTTTGATAATGTAAACCTGAATCTATTTTATATCTGGCGTACATAGTATTAAAATAGATTCAAAGAGTAAACACCAATTTGAAACAATTAATAGGGAAGTACATTTGAATATTCCAAAAGGGACAATTTTTAGTAAGAAATTATCTGGGGATATGTCACAAAGTTTCTCTTTTGCTTTCCAAAATTTTGATGTCAATGGCAAATATTCCTAATGTGAATACTTTGTATTTGATAGTTTAAATGAAGCTAGACTGACTTCTGGTTGTTAATCTGTATGATACAGTAAGTGTGACTAATAAATTTAATATCCTATCAATAAAAGAACCTAAAATAATCTCCTTGTGCAAGTTGCCTCTAATGAGGTATAGCTTTACTTATAGATATGCCCCATAAAACTCAAAACATTGTTTTTCCAGGATAGGAAAAATAAATACTTTATGCCTGCACAGGTGTTCACTAACAAAATACTATTATTGACCAATATATTAAAATATGATAAAACCTATAAAATAGTTTACAAATTGGGAACAGTGAGCTGTCTCAACTCTGAGATATTGTATATTTCACTATGTTACAGTAAAAAAATGCTGCTGTTCTTTAGGTAGAAAACTGGTTTGAGCAAGATAGCTCTGCAAGCCTTTAATTTTATTCATATGGTGCATAACAAAGGGCAATTACACAACTGATAAAAGCAGAACACAAAGCATGACTGGCTTGTGCCCAAGGTGCAGAACTGAGGAGGGGAAGAAAGAAAAGGTTTTATAACATTTTATATGCAACATAAGAAGCTTCCTATTTTTATGCATACTGTTACATACAATTACTGAGTATAGCATATATGCTGATATAATAGAGATTAGAGACAATAAAGATAACTTGAAATAGCAGTTAATAGAAATAATTGCATTTAAGAAAATTCATCTCCTTAAATTTAATAATGTAGAAAATCATAAATCAAAGAAAATGAACACTTTTCATTTAAGCTCTCATATTTTACAAAATCATGTAATGTAATAGTACCAGTTAACCTTGCAGTTAGGAAGATAAACAATGAACAAACATAACAAGTGCATATAGTACAGTGACTGAATTATTACAAATAAATTTTAACCCATTAGCACCCAATTTATTTTAAATTGACATACTCTGTTCATTATTCCTAATTAGTGATGTAGTAACCCAAAATTTGGTATTATGAAGGAATTTTCTCTACATAGTCATCACTTATGAAGCTTTGGACTGTACCCATTTGAGGATGCTGGACTCTTGGGATCCATTTGTTAGCTAATACTGTGTATTATGAATATTACCATAGACAAAGAAAATAATATTGTAAAAGGCCAAATTATTATTTATTATAAATTTAATAAATTGCATATTAAGTTAACCGATATTTTTTTAAATATAGAATGTTCAGTTTTCCAGAAAGTTTAGCAAATGTTCAAGATTTTTGTGGCTCATATTTAGGAAAGCAGTTAATACATAATGTCACATTATACTTTCCACAGTATATTCTAGACTTTATTTTATAGTTTTCAAAATGATATTTTTATATTTGTCATATTTCTGAATTAGATGGAAATTCTGGTCATCTTTTAAATCTGTAATACAGAAAGTGTTGGGTAATCACACATTTGTTAATTATCCTCTCATCCTTTTAAACATTTCTCGAGATATTCCTAGCATTATGTCTCCTGAATTCTTTTACTTGAAGAGAATTGTTTTCATTGCATCTGCTGAAGGCTAAGTGTGCATTCATTCATATTGATCATCCTAGTGAAAAGGCACTAATAAAAATTTTCCCCTGCACATCAATAGGGTATTTCTTAAGCAGCCAGTTATGGAAACTCCTCCTGAAGTTCTTATATATGTTTATCATATAGGGCTGTAGAACAATGATTTTTGCTTTTTGAGATGAACTTCATCTCTATACTTGAATTAAAAGATACAAAGCAAAATTAGTTGCTAAGGAAAAAAAAGTTATTACATTCAAGTTTATATCAAAATCTCATTGTTTTATCAAATCTAAATTCAAAATATTGCCACTCCTTCATAAAATTATCTGTTGGTAGGGGACATTTCTTGATTCTGTTCTCTCTTATTGCCCCACTTTCATGAAATCCTTGTTCTTTCAAGTGAACAAGAAAGTCAAGACTTATGAAATAGTTGTCAAAGAACACTCTATAACTTGTTCATCTTCAATGTTTTAAAATATCTTCAAAACTTCCTTAGAACTCAGGGGGTAAATCTATGAAATCCTCATCATCTATTTGGCCTTTTTCACAGTAGAATGAAAGATTATAACAATATTTGTCGTTACCACACATAGACCAGAGCTTATAACTGAATCTTATTGGCTTTATTTTAACAAGCTGCTTTATGAGCCAAACAATGAAATCTGACAATCTTTAGTGTAACTTTCCTGAAAATGCCCCACTTCTGGTAATTTTACACTAGGGTCTTAGCTAATGGCTTTATTTTGAGTACTTTATCTTGCATGTTTTCATTGGTCCTTCTCTTATTGTTGAAATGCAGAACTAATTTCAGTTCTAGGTACTGTTACAACTCTAAGCATATTTTTACTATTTGACAACTCTAAGCATATTTTTACTATTTGGATTCCAAGATTGTCATCTTCACACCAATAATCTCTGATTTCACTGCATAGCTTAAGGTATCTGGTAAAGATCAAGAATGAATCTGATAAACACAGGTATTTTTTTTAGGATGGACTGAAGGGTTTATTTTATTTTCATATTCTGCAGCATTTTTTCCAGTTGCTTCTCCTATCAAATTTACAACATCCTCAAAAATAACTGTTCAAAAACATTGCATAGGACTAAATCCATTCAACTTTTGTGTCATTTCTTCTGACAGAGGGTTAACTCCTTGCCCTTAATCAGGAAACAAAAATTTAGCAGTCTGATAACACTATTTAACTACTTCTATTTTAATATTTTTAGCAGGGACATCAGAATTTCTTCTTAATCTTGAGTATGTAAAGTTTTTTATGTATCAGTAATTCTATCTACATGGGTTATTTCCTATCATGTCACCTTCAATATTTTTTTCAATGGTTAGCTAGTCCACCTCAGAAAAGAAGTAATTGATTGCCTTTTCAATAGATTTTATAGCTTTGCTAGCCATTCATAACAAAATGTGAAGTAGATAAAAAATAAATAAAATTGTCACCATAATGCCCCTGTTCTGGTTTGAAAACAGCTAACTTTGAAATTCTGAAACACAGATTATGACAAAGTTTTATTCTGTATGAATACTAACTTTCATTAGAGTATTTCAGCATGCTACACCAAAAGAATTGCATTCATCTCACCTTAGAATCAGTAACAAAATATAAATATCCAACAGCTCCAAACAAAACATTCCACTGTCAACAACACTGAACAATTAAATAAATGAACCAGAGTGCAAACATAGCTACCCATTGTTGGAGTGAAGTATTATCTATCACATTAAATGTCCATTGTTGTTTTCAATAGTGTACATTGTTTAAAAATAACAGAAATCTAACTGTCCTCAAAAGATTACAATGGGCACTAATGAGTTAAGTAAAACTCATTAAAAGAGAACATACACATTGCTATTTAAGAAGAAAGATAATATTTTGTATTAGTAAAATCAGAATTGTTTTAAATCTATATCACTTGTTGTAAAGAGAATGATGTTTAAAATACAATATCAAGAGTTCAATAAATTAATTTTGTAAATAGCATTGTAGCAAAATCCATATACCAAATGATTCAACTCGTCCTGTAAATTACGAACTTTAGCAATATTGGTTATCTACAGGTAGTTCCACATACCCTGATCTTAGCCTGCAAACGAAATATTTCTTTGAAGCTTAAGTCTCGATCCACTACATTATCACTAGTTGAACTGATCATACCATTTCATTCCACTCTATCAGTCTGTTCTTGTAGTATAATTGTTATTACACTGGGATTGTATATGTTATACATTTTTTAATGAGGTTGCTTTTTACTCATGTCTAACAATTTCTAGATTGAGAATAATCAGGGATTTCATTTCTCTTTGTTAGAATTCTAATAAATGATAAATTCTCCTTTGTTCTTGAACACATATTTCTAAATAATATTTAATGCTCATTTTTACTACTGTAGTATTATAGCATAGACACTATTGATACATGAGATGAAATTATATATTAGGAAGGGAATTCTGGAAAATTCCAGACCTAGTTTACGGTACTCCCCAGCATTTGCCATTCTGGACTGAGGAAAATCTGAAAAAAAAAACCCAATTAGGGAGAATGGTCCTGTAAGAACTTGAACTGCACACCTCCTTCTCACAAATCAAAGTCTTAGTGACCCTAGCAATCTGTATTGTTATCATAACTAGAAGATTCTTAAATGATCCTCATATAGGGTTATTACCTTACACTTGAGCCTCTCCAGAACACACAGGAAAAAAGTAACGCCCTGTATATCTGTGTCTCTCAACTCAGAAGCTTTATATTATTTACTTTTAAAAGTATAACTCATTTAGGTTAAAAAAAAAAAAAAAAATTAAAAAATAATTTCATAACGACAAATAAAGTTGTGCAATAGGGTCAGTTAAATGATTTAGTTCATTTACTTTGAGAAATAAACAAACATAACATTTTACAAAAGTTAAAAAAGTCAAAAGTCATATTTAGTGGAAATTCTAATAAAGCATTAGGTGAATTTAACAATAAAATCATTTTACATTCTAAATGCTGTAATATTATGAATAAAATTTCATTTACAGGCATATCAATAAGGAATGGGAACATGAATATTTGAAAATCCAACTGAAGAGATTCTATTTTACTGAACCTTTCCCGAAATGCCTCCTATAAATTATTTAAAAATTTCATTAATGAGAATCAGTTATATTAGATGTAAATTTGCTGAAAAATTAGAAAAATGACACAAACTGTGTTCTTTGCATCAGTTCCCTTGACACTTCAGATTGATTGGTTTATGGATGCTCTTTAACATTTCAGATCATCAGCATCCCATTAATTCAGGGGATGAAATGGATGACAAATTTTGCTCAGAGGCCTCTTCTTTCAGGCTTGAGATTCTTTTTCGTGCCATAAATGTACAACATAGGACCCACGGCTTTACTTTCCTTCCAAAGAAAGCCATACTTAGGATTTTTACACCCAAAAAAATCCATCGATCCTGGCTAGATTTGAACCCACAATGACACTTCAGATGGAGTTAATAGATCTCAAATATGACAGCCTTCTTGAACAGAAATTTAAACTAACTAATTTTATTGCTAAATACTGTCATTATATCTCATAAGATCTGAACAGGCATACACAAAAATAATAAGTATGTTTGGTACCAATCTATATGAACAGATGTCCAAAAACGGTATAACTAACCATAGTTCACAGCTAAGTGACAGCCATTTGACATCTGTAATTCAGATGCATTTGAGTGAGTCAATATGTTCAAATATTACATGTCTATTAGCACAAAAACACATGTAATGTAACTACAATATAAGTTTACTATGTTCCAAAGAAAAATGTTTTATTTTATATTTGGTTGAAAAGATAAATCTGATTTCTTTTAATATATGTTGCTTCATTATCTATAATTATATTACATTAATTACAGTGAAAATTAAATAGTTTTGCATTTTTTGAAGTGTTTATTTAAATACATAGCTTAGTACACTCCTATTCATTCAATGCCCGCTCTATCTGTATCCACATGCCTGGAGCAAGACTTCAGGTCAGCTCCCAAGAACATCCTGATCTTAGTTGTCTTAGACCTGGAACAAAGCCTTCCTTAAAAATAAATCCTTTCCCAATATACCATTCCATTTCATGTATCATCTGTGTTCATCACCTGTGGTGCCTCAGTAGTAAAAACAGGCGTTAAACACCATTAAAAAAAATTAGTTGTCATTATCATCATCTACTTCATGTATTAGGCTATATAAGTCATTATGTCTCAGCCAAAACTGATCCAACCATCCCTTCTTCAGTCAACTTAAATTCCTCTTGCCAATTGGTTTATATTTTAAAATTTGTTTTGGCATCCTTGTATAGCCCCTACACCCTAAAAATGCTCAATATTATTTCTTCATTTCATTATTATAACATTTATATTCTCAAATTTTAAATTTTTCTCATATCTTCATTTCCAACTTATTCACGTCTTTGTAGAGCCCAAGTATGGAACATGAATAAGAAGCGCCTGAATTTAGACATCATATTCTAAAATATTGTTTTGTTTATCTATCAATCCACAGAATTACAGAGATCATCTGGTATATGTAAGTAAAGAAGGCTAGAATATTCAAAATTTAAATTAAATCTACAATTATAAAAGCAAAACTGCTAATATGAAAAAAAGAGAAGTATTTGCAACCACACATGATTAGTTAATGATGAATTCAAACACTCTAGATAATTGTATAAAATATAGTGAAATTTTGTAACAGTGGTGTCAAATATTAAAATTTTAAAAAATTGAGTCGAAATTGTAACATACACACCACTAAAATTCAATAAAATGGAAGACTAGTTTCAGGAGCCATTGCTCCTATCATCAGTTCCTGGTCGACTGCCGGTCTCATTGTTTGGTACGTCGATTCATCTCTGGTGGAGGTTTAATGAACGTTTGTATTAGTACAATGATGTACTAATACAAACGTTCATTAAACCTCCACCAGAGATGAATCGACCTACCAAACAATGAGACCGGCAGTCGACCAGGAACTGATGATAGGAGCAATGGCTCCTGAAACTAGTCTTCCATTTTATTGAATTTTAGTGGTGTGTATGTTACAATTTCAACTCAATTTTTTAAAATGTTAACTCTTAGATAATATTTTTTAGAACTATAATTTCAGTAGCATTATCCTCATGTTTAGCCACATCCAACTGGCAAGAAAGAGATAACTGCCTAGTGAATGGATATGGGTGATAAAAGAGTCTTCAAAGCTATGAAGCTGTTTTAAGTGTTGCATTTGTTAGTACTTCAAATATAAGCTGCACATTGCTTTCGATATCAATTCAATTTGGAATCGAACACAGTGAAACATGCATTACGACTCAGAAGAGATTATGCATGTGTTTGTTTGCAGAAAGAATGAAGTTAAATTTTTATTGCACAGAAGAAAAGTACATAAAGAATTAAAAATAAAGAAATTAAAAACAAAGAAACAAAATGCAAAAATCAAATTTTAAACATGCTCTTCAACATGGAGAGATGAAATATCTTTGCATTACAAGATGCTAATTTTTTTAAACCAGTATTATTATTGTATTTATGGTTGTTAATTTTTTTATCCACTAAAAGTGGCATTTTTTTTTAAACTATTTGCTTTTAACTTCAGAAAAATTACTTAAGTATAGCTTCTTTATTTAGGAACTGCTTTAGAACATGCAAAGCACAGCTTATCATCTGGCACAACATTTTACAACATCCAATAACAAAAATTCACATAATTAAATTCAGACCTCTGTTATATTAAAAATTTATCAATGTTTTTAATTCTTTATTTTAAGGTTTGTCTCATATTTTTTTCCTAATAAAAGAATAAGAGATAGAAAAAATTAAAACTAAACCAGTTACTTATTTTGCATTTAAGGCAACTTCTTCATGGTTATACCATTTTGTGCAATTTACAATTAAAGGCTTGGCTATTCATTGCTATTTGCAAAGAGGGCCAAGAAGTGTCATTCATTCATTCATTCATTCATTCATTTCTGGGTATGAAAAATACTGAAAATTCTCTAATTAAGAAACTATGCCTGAAAAAATTATAACAACATACTATATAATAAAACTTGAGTTATCACACACAGCAATATGGTGAATGTGCAAAACATATGGTAACTATGTACATCTATTGCAAAAAGGTTAACCACTTTGGTTTAGGTAACAAACTGGAAGGTTCAAACTGGATTCCCAATGGGGATAAGTTGCCTTAATATGACTCTTTTCTGTAATTCTATTTCTTGCCCTGAAAAGGCAAATGCACTTAACTTCAGCTTTCTATGAGCTCTGGAATCATGATTTCCTTCTATTAATTATTTCAAACATATAAAAAGGTTGACTTGTTATATAAACACTTACTAATGAGCAAAAGCAATCAATGTAAAATTATCATCTAGAAATATCTGGAAGTAGAACAATTATGCTGTAAGAGAATCAAAGATAAATGCAACACATTATTATGAGAATAAGTAGACATGTACCAAAAAGTGTATGTTTTAATGCCAACTCACTTGCTGGCTAGGCAGTGAAGTTCTGTATATGGGAGGCAAAGGGCAATAACATAGTCCATTTGTAACATGTGCACTGAGAATTGACAGATTGCATTATGCTCAGTGACAATACCAAAATAAAACAGTGCAAAATAGAGCAACAAATGTAAACATATTTCATGAAAAACTTTATGCAACAATGTTGAACCCACTAAAAAGCACTGTCAAGTCCTATTTATATACATTTTATGTACTTTAATTTGAAATATTTTCAGTCTTATATCTTATTTTTATAAATTATATATCATTTACAGTTTTTGCAGCCATATGCCACTTGTCAAATCTCTGCCTATAAATTACCATTGTTATTTATTCAATCAAATTAGATAAATTAAGCAAGATTATCATAAATCAACAATGAACAAATGAAGCCAAGATTATTGTATGATGTTCTGTAAACAGATGTGACTCACAATACATTATGCTAGCAAAATGGAACCAAGAGTATCATTTGAACAGCAGGAATCAATTTTGAAGTGGTATTGGAGAATGTTGTTGAAGTTCAAAGGCAATGGAGGCATGTGTACAGAACAGAACCACTAACGTGAGTAACAATTGCACATTTCAAGACAAATTTGAGACTCATGCATGGTGCTGTATACAATGTTCACAAGGGCAGATCTGGAGACCTCACGCAGCAACTATTCCTGCATCCTCAGCTATGGTTTCGGAATGTTTTGAGCATTCATCACAGAAATTTACAAAGCACTGTACACATGAGACTGGGATTAGCAGAAACAGCGTACATCACATTATTAAAACAACAAAGTTGAAATTTTCCATCCAAAGACTTTTGCATGCATTAAATTAAGATGACCCTGATTGGAGAATGCATATGCTGCTATTGCCGAGGACACTTTTGCAATGTTGCTCAATCAGTATTTCGACCTACTCAGGATGCTGGGCATTTTGAGCAACTGTTGTAACTGTAAAAGTCTAAGATGATTAGTGTTCATTATTTTCTCTTTGTGTGAATCCAGTTTTGTTATTTTAACACAGATTTTTCTTTGCTTGAAGTGTGTATATATTTTTTTGGCACCCTCTCTGTATTCCCTCAAGTGTTTTTGTGACTATATCAGACCTTGTATTCAGTATATTCATAATCAATTACTGCATGTCAGTAGCTAATGATTGTACCTACTTCATAGAACAAAATATTGATACACTAAAAATAATTATAATTTAATCTTTTACAAAAGTGTGTAAAACTAACTTGGTACTGTACATGTAAACCAAATAAGAATTTCTGATGCATTAAAAAGTTAAGAAACCTGTGAATTATTCTGTAAATGGATTAATTATTCATGAAGTTTTCTGAAACCTAAACAAAATATATAAATAGAGACCGACAGTGCTTGGTTTTAAAGATATGCACCTTTTATTTTCTAAAGTGAAACTAGCAGCTAACTTTGACAAGTACATGGGTTTTTCTAAGGTCATAACAGACTATTTAACAAGCAACATTAATTTTCACAAGTTTGTTTGGTAATCCAACATGTTGATTGATTGACAAAAGCAAAATGAAATTACAATATTAGTATATAAATGAACATACTGAGTAGGTAATAACTGGAATGTTCATCTACTTGCTCTTAATATATACCAAAATATGGAACAGAAATATGTATAAAGGACAGATATTTTAATATTTGCTAAAAAATTCTTGAAGTATAAAAGTTCATAATTATATTAATATATATATATATATAAGCACTAAAATTATCTATAGATAAGAGTATATATATTATACACTATGCTCATTTTATCACGTATATCACATGAATTGTGATATTAAAATAAATATTGTGATATTAAAATAAATAAAGTATACACACAGAGTCAACCATAGCATGCACTGGGTCAACTGGCCAATTACTTATCTTAATAACAAACAGTTCTCATGCTGATGGCTGCACATGGGTTAGTGACTGTTTACTGCTATAAGATCAAGCATTACTTCTTCTTTTTACTATTTTAGCTCAGTTCATGGTTAAGAGCTCATTTTAACTCAAGTTTTTATATTAGTATGTGTTATTATGGGCTACTAGTTCATCTGCTTTATTAATTACAGTGTGTTCATGATGTAAATCTTATTGAGCATATTGTATTGAAATGTAACACAAAAATAAAGAAAATAGAGAAAAAAAATATTCTATCGGAATAACCTGCATACTATACAGAGACTTGAAGAAAATATCAGGGGAGAAATTGGAAAAATTACATAAACAGAGCAGCTATTGTAAGTAGGTAATACAAATTTCATTGAAAAATGTCAGAATGAGCAAGTGCAGATGGGCACCACTTTGAACAGTTCCTTTAACACAGGTTATTAGTCATAAAATTTAATCATTGTTACTGATCAAAGTTGTAAAAATAGAACTTGGCCATTGATGAAGCTGGCATGACATTGGTTAGGCTTGCATTCAGCAGTTGTTGGAGACCAATAACAACCCTTTATGCATAAAACATATCTGTTTATTATTAAGTTTTCATAGGTTTCCATATGAAACGATTGTTTAATATTTATTAATTTTTCATTCAACTATATTAAGAAAATTTCATAAGGTTTAACATTTTTTTTTTTTAAATTTCCCTGTCAGTGAATTTCTGTTTTAAATGTTATCCACATAACTGCAAGCATTCAGGGAGGTGAAATAAGTATAATGCAGTTTAAAAGAGGGCAACAACAGCTTAAGTATAAGATATCAAGTTAGATGTACTTGAATTTTGACATCAGACTGTAAAATGCAATATTTTCAATGCACAGGAAAGGCTGAATTACCTGTTGTAGATCTAATTCTTATATTTCTTATTTCTGATTTTAATGTATTTAAATAGTAGGAGAAATTCTGTTCCACAATATTTTAGTATGCATTTTCAGGCTTATAAGCTTATGAAACTATATAAAGTTAATGAAAAGTAGCTAATTTTTGTCTGAAGTGAACTGGTATGTATTATCTGTATAATAGTAATTGTGTTTATTATATATGGAAGGCAGTTATGAAAAACCGTTTAGTATAAAATTACTTACTCTCCCTTAGTAGGGTGATGACGCACAATATGGATTATGCGTCCAGGTGGATAAAGGGGCTGGTGTAGTGTAAGAGCAATGCTTGAATCAGAAGGATGAACAGCCACTTCACGTGCAGCTCCTTTTGCCTTCAGATACTCTGCCATCTGACTGTCTTCAGCCTTCAGTTCAGCTGCTGATGTTGGCATTGTAGCACATCCACAGCATACTACACTGCATACTATTGTTTTCCACTGCAGCAACAAGATTTTTATTTTACCAATATTCCTATTAGCAGCAACTGGCTAAATCTATTTACAGTGGCAATAAAATATTAATTAGAAACACTAATTAACATTACTTTATACTGCAGAATTTCTGAATTGCATAAAAAATCTCAAGATGACTTGAAAGTATGATATATTTTATAGCGTTTATAGTATATATTTACTTGCATATTTAACCCATATTTTCCCACTTTTATAACCAGAAAATATAAATGGGTTCAACACACAAGAATATTCTTCCTATTTCATATGGCAAACATAGGGCACATTCTCTTTTGAAATTGATTATGTCCTCGGTCAAAAACAAAGTAATAATCTATAGTCTTTGATTTAGAAATCAAAGATATTTATTTTGCACAATTTTATTTTATATTTGGATTGAATTGGTACAATATTCTTGTATGAAACAATTGTTAAGTTGTTAGCCAATCCATCATCTTGAGTGTCAACATTAAACTATAAACATTAAAATGAAAATATTTTGATGCAGCAGCCATGTTTAATATGAATAATAGGTAATGATATTTCTAGTTTTATTTATTTATCTAATTGCTACTTTCAATACACCTGTTGCTACCATCAGCATCAATAAGTCACCATTTTGCCCACTAATTTCCTTATCCTATTATTATCATGCTTATAAGCCTTTATGGATGTAATATTTGTTCTACATTACAATAAAATAGTGATTATGTGAAATATTGTTGTTTAAGGATTTCTGTAAATTATTTTGTGAAATTAATATGCATATTTAAAAATGCTGATTATGTTTGCTCTGAAAATGTAAGAGTAGTCTAATATGATGTTACATCTTCTCAAAGTGCTACAGAAAGAGCACATGTAACATCATAATTTCCTAAGTTTCAAGCATGAAAACTTTATATTACATTATATTACATTTAGCAGAACTTATGACCAACTAATGTGATCTTAGCAAAAATTATACTCAAAAGAAATTAAAGTGTAGAAACAAAGCCTGAAGATGTCAAACATTTATATTAAGATAAGGATATTTAGAAAGTACTATAATGCATCAGACTATTATTTTAATTTGCATTCCTAAAGCATTCAGGACAACAATAATATCCTAGGGTGCATACTATATTAAAAATGGTTTTGTTTTTGAGTAGCATTTATGTTTCACTAAATCATTCTCAACATTACCTGCTTCAAAACTTAAATACCTTGGGATCTTTACTCCTTTTAATTGTATTAATCAGATCTGCACGCAAAGACTCTAGTTGATGTAAGCCAATACGAGGTACCACATCTTTACCAACAACTACAGATGTAATAAACTCCTTAGTGTACTCCACAGCAGGCATGCTGGAAAAATGATAAGATATCTTTAATTTGTATTAGCTTTATTTTTAACCTCAAAATTAACAATTCACTGATATAATTTGAAAAAATGAGAGCTGCATCAATTCTGAACTGAAAAGTAGCACTATCACTACTTATGCTTTTATTACCTTAATGAGCCACCTGGTGGGGAATAGGCAAAACACTTCAGAGATGGATACTGCTGGCGAAGCAAGATAGCCAAGATGGATGCAGTGCCAGCTCCCAGTGAGTGGCCTACCAGAACCAAATTGAAGTCTTCAGTTTCCCTCTCTTCATTATGACTGAAAGCTTTTTGCAAGATTGCTTCTTCTTCTAGCTTGTCCCGAATATAAACAGCAGCTTGCACCATGCCCTTTAACATTATGTAATTTACTATGTAAAAGATGTGTGTTACTTTGTCACAAGTAAGGAGATCAAGATTAAGATTGATATTAATGGTCTCTACTTATAAGAGGATGAAAGATGCTTTAATTATATAGATACACATGCCCAATTTCATACAAGTAACAAAAAATATTTAATGTCCAATATAAGAGACCAAATCTAATATGCCCCTGTAATAAGTTTGGCATATCAAACTGAAAGACAAATATTATTATATGTTAAAAATATTACAAAGAAAAACAATTATGCAGAACAAAATAGAACCTGGAATTAGAAATAATTCTTGATCAGCTATCAGATGATATATTTTAATTCTCCATATAATGGATGAATGGCAATAATATAAAAGGTATTTTATACTATAATTCAGTTATGAAATTTTTTGAAAAATTGTTCAAGAGGGCTCTTGCATATTTGTCAAGAATTGCTTAGATTACACAGAAATTAATTTAGAAAAATTTTAAAAAGTTTATTTTTTAAATATTATGGTATCAAGTTACAGCAGTAATGACTATTTATAGAATACCTGACAGCAGTGTAAATGATTTTATGAACTAACAATACCTTCCCAAAAACTTTTATAAAGAAAAATACCCTATTTGTAAAGATTTCATATTAATGCTCTTGAGCCTTCTAATGATTTCAAATTCTTGGTTTATCAGCTTAATCAATACAGCTTACATCTAGCAATGGAAAAACCCACTAGAACTACTTAAATTGGAATGTATATTGATCAAATAATCACAAATATAATTGACACCAACTTTATTGTTAATGCAGGTATATCAGATCATGGTTATCAAACAATTACTCTACTTACTTATAAGCCCACTGCTCACCACAGAAACACATTTATATATAAGCAAAATAAAAATAATGAATCCACCAAATACTTTAACTGGGCTCAAAAAGCTGGTTAAATGCATATTCATCCCAAAATATAAATTATAAATTTTCCTCCTTTTTCAATACCTTTTAACATTACTTTCAAATTGCCTTCCCACTGAAAAGATGTAAAACCCTGGCTGATAAAATATGTTACAGTATCTTGTGAGAGAAAGAGATACTTGTTTGAACTTAATAAAATCACTTAATGACCCCAGTCTCATGAACTATATAATATATCAAACTTAATAAGCATGTACTTTCTACTGACGTATAATGAAAACAAAATAAGGATATATAAAAATAAAAGTAAATCATGTGACAAATAATTAAAAATGAAGATAATGCTGTTATCTGTCAACCTGCAGATATAGCCAATTTTCAAAACAATTTTTTCATAAAAAAAATCAATAATCTAACAACATTTGGAGCACAGCACTGACATAACTTGCATACACAAAAATAAATGTCCATCTTCCTCTCTTCAGTAATTAAACTTGAAGTTGAGCAGATAGAAAAAATTAATAAAACAATCAGCAGCATATGAGGACATGCCAGATTAAAATGATCAACATTGATTCTGCAGTATAAAGAAAAATATGAGACTTTAATGGAAATCAGTGCCCTGATTTCAAAAATGAAGTCTGTTTTTGGCTATCACATCTGGTTTTTACGATATGTGCATATATGTCTTCTATGGTACTAAATTCATTCAGCTTATACAGCTTAACTGTCACATTTCATTAGGTTATTCTAAAGCTGTTGTTGATTTTCTTCCTAATCAGCTCACTTCAATACTCCCTTATCACCCAGATGTTTGTGTTTATATTCCCAGCACTTATCAATTTTGTTTAATGGTTCAGGTCTGCCCTCTTGTGAAGTATTTATGTTTACATTTATAGATCTCAACTTCATTTGAGCTGAAAACTTGTGTTAATGTGCACATTTGTCTTCTATATGTGTAGTGCTAAAATAAAAGTTCAGGTATGACTTTTACATCAGGATTATGAAGGAGACAGTGTCTACAAATTCCTCAGAAGTTTTATTACATTTGTGGGTGTTACATGTTTGATGGAAAGGTACATAAAATAAACTCACAAACAAAGAAACTATATTGCTCGTATTTCAAAGAGAAAGTGCGTGATCAGGATTAAACATTTGCTCCTCATATGTTAACAGTTGTGTTTAGGGATTACATTATTGGCATGAAGGAAAATGGAAGGCAATGCCATTTGCCAAACCAATGATCTGGAGAGAGCAGCAGAATCACCATGACAATTGTTACTTTTGCATGTGCATTTGCTGGCTACAACAAAAAAAATAAGGCAGGAGTTAAATATCCAAATCTGAACTCAGCTGCATGGCCTATTCTTCATGGACCCAAATAACCTACACCTACACCTACACCTACACCTACACCACCAGCAGACCTCAATTTCAGTGAATCCAAAAGCAACTCTGTGACTTCAGACAATGAGTTGTTTTCTGATCCAGAAGAATTTGACAATTTACCATAACAGTTTAATCAATTTCAGTTAAATGATTTAGTGAGGAATTTAGGCCTCACAAAACAAAGAAGTAATTACTAGGCTCAAGACTACAGGAGAAGAATTTATCATCACCTGGCGTTACATTTTAGTGGTTTAGGAATCACAAAATACAGTTCTGTGAGCACTACACAGAAGAAGATCAACTTGTGTTTTGTGTGTATATGTATAATCTTATTCAACAGTTGGGCAGGGAAGCATAGGAGCCAAGTAACTGGCATCTTTTTATTGATTCTTCCAAATGAAGTGTTACTTCATAATGGCAACAAATTAGCTTCAATACTGCTTGCACATTCTATAAACCTAAGAGGATCTTATGAAACTCTGAAGCATGTTCTTGAGAAAATTAAATACTGTAACCATGAGTGGCAAATATGTGGTGACTTGAAGGACATTGATCTATTACTAGGACAACAGAGAGAATACACAAAATTTTCTTGTTTTCTTTGTGAATGGGACAGCAAGATGAGGGACAAAAATTGGGAAACTGACCAATGGCCTAAGAGGCAGCAATTAGAACCTGGATAAAAAAATGTTACTAATGTGCCTCATGTTGGTCGTCAAAAAACTACTCCCTCCATTACACATAAAACTTGATATGATGAAACTATTTGTGAAAGCACTTGACAAAAGTTGCCCTTGCTTCCAATACTTATGCACAAAGTTTCCATCATTGTCACAGGCTAAAATCAGAGAGGGAGTATTTGATGGACCACAAATAAGGAAGTTGATGAAAGATGTTAATTTTACCAGCTCTATGAATGAAATTGAAAAAAAGATTCATGGAATGAATTCAGAGAAGTAGTTAAGAAATTTCTGGGCAATGTGAAAGACTCTCAATACAAAGAAATTGTTAGAAATATGCTGGAAATTTTCAGACTGCTCAGCTGTAACATGAGTTTGAAGCTTCATTTCCTCAAGTCACATCTTCACTACTTCCCATCAAATTTAGGAGCTCAAAGGTTTCACCAGAACTTGAAAGATGCTAAACAATGTTATCAGGAATGTTGGGACGTACATATGATGGCCAATTATTGCTGGTGTCTTGCATGTGATGAACCTACCAGAGAACACTCAAGAAAATCACATACACTGCAGTTCAACAGGAAAAGAAAAAGGATACACAAGATAACTTACATACATTCTCAAATTCAGGTATGCTTTCATGTTATTATTCTTATTTATTTTCTTTAAATGTTGTATATGAGTGCATAATATTTTTGCAAATTTTACAATTATATTTTCATTAAACATTGTCATATTGCCAAAATGAGATGTGCTACAGGAAAATGGAATACAATTTTGTATTTTACACACCAAAATTAGTAAAAGTCACCTATTTTTAATCGTACTGCAGAAAAAAGTTTCTGTTTGTAACCTACTGTTATTTACTCAAATATTCCTTAAAAAACTTGCTAAGTATACTAACTTACCTGTGTAAGGAAATCGCTTACAGAGGGATATTTTCCTTATGTACTAAAGCTGTCCAAAGTTAAAGCCATTTTTAAAAAGTTGGTTCATTGTGCTGACAAAATTATATTATAATTTTCTATTCTATATTCTCTTTCCTATCTGCCTTCTCTAAAATCCTTGAAGCTCTCAAGTACAGTAAGTTACTCATTTACAATAAGTTACTGCATTTACTTTACTTCTAAATACAAGATTATTATATCAATGGTTTTATGAAAAACAGACCTATGCAAACAGCAATTTTTGATTTCCTGCAAAGACTTATGGATTTAATCCACTCCATATTAACTGTCTGGGCATCTTTGAGATCTGATAAAAACCTTTAACTGTGTCAATCATGATAATTGATAAACTTAACTGTTATGGAATTAGAAGCCTAGCCAACAACTGGATCAGGTTCTATTTCTCATAAAGATTTTAGTATGTTAAAATAACAAGCATAGGTACTGGTATGCCTTCAACATCCTTAGTCTGTCTCATGGTGTATCAGAGATATGTTCTTGGGTCTCTCCTATTTCTTCTTTATGTTAATGACTTATCACTGCAATAAAAATGTTAACAGCACCCTGTAAGCCGATAATACTAATATCTTAATTAAACAAAAGAATTACTGAACATCAAATGCTCTCTAATAAAATATTTGCTCATCAGCACTTGGTTCAGAAATAGCAAGCTTCCGCTTAACAGCTCCAATCCTGATAAATCAGCAAACAAACCTGTACTAAAAATTAAAATGAAGAATAATACCAAATATGCAAGTAAAATAGTTAGAGAGAATATATGGATAATTTGTTAAGAGAGCAGAATGATGTATGTAATAGAAATTTGGGGGCTATATGCAGGATGAAAACTGATAAACATGTAAATAGACTATTTTGTAGAACTGTCCTAAGCTTACCTAGATCTTCACCGAACAAAGCTACTCTAATAGAACTAGGAAGATTGGGCTATAAAAGCTGGTCATAGAAAGATTACTGAAATTGGTATGGAATAGGGAAACTAGAAGGGGTAAATATCATCAATAATTGTTTGGTAGCACAAGAAAAAATAAAGGAAAGAGAAACTTGGTTATCCAAAAATTTCCTACCAGAAGCAAGCATGGGATTAGTATGGTATAAGGAAGAAAGATTGGGTAAAGGATTTTGGAAAGAGATAAAAACAAGAATTGAGGATATTGAAAAACAGGAAATATGGGCAAATCTCAATGTCAAAAAAATCTCTAAAATTATATAATACACTAAAAAATGTGTAGGGAAAGATATGTTGAAATTTGTGAAAAGGCAGGAAGGGAAGGATTCGCATGGTTTAGAACAGGAGTAAAATATTTAAGTGGATGAAAAAATGGATACACTAACGGAATATGTCCTATGTGTGAAGAACCAGATAGTTCTTCGCATTGTATATTAGAATGTAAGCAAACCAAGTTTTGGAGGGAACAGTTCCATTTATAAAAGTGGGAAAATTTACCAAATGAAATAAGAGGCAGAAGAATTTTAAATTTAAAATCAAAGGAAAACATTAATCAACTGGGAAAATACTTAGGCAAGATAAGACAAAAATGGTTATGGGTGTAAAATACTTAGGAAAGGAATACTTGAGAAATAGTATAGGATTGTCAGATAATAAAAGGAGGATGAAATGAGTAGGGGAGGGAATGGGACTGATTATATAGCATTAGTTAAATACAATCCTTATACACCAATAACCAGGGTGTTAGCATGTATAAGGTCCTAAGGTATAAGTTACTCTCAAGGATAGAAATTTGGCCGAATGTGTTTAATTAAAAAAGAAGGAAGGTTTAGCATTGTACAAAATATAACTTAATATTGTATAAATTGTATTTAATTTTGTGTTTTGTTCTTCATTGGATCGAAGCCTGGTCCCTTGAATATTCCAGTAGGTAGCTGCTGATGAACCAGGGACTGGGGGGTTGAGCCACCAATCAAATAGGAATAAATTTTATGGAATTGCCAAAGGCATTGTTCCTAATTGTTATATTTAAAATTATTTTTTATTTGTGTTTATTTGGGTAGAGAATTTTTTATGCTGCCACCACTACTGCCGCTGCCACCACTACCATTACCATTGTAACTACCACCTAAACCAGCACCACTACACCACTACTACTGGAATTGCCGAAGGCATTGTTCCTAATTGCTATATTTAAATTTAATTTTTTTTTTTATTTGTGTTTATTTTGTTAAAAAATTTTGTTGATGCCAACATCACTACCACCACCAACATGAATTAATTGAATTATTATTCACTCCATATGTATGCATATTGTCATTATTTCACTAATATTATCAACATTTTGTTTGTGTTTGTTTCTTCTTCCTCATTTGCTGTTTTTTATGATGTTTCATTTACCAGAATATTATTAAACTGATTTTGAGGAAC
Source organism: Metallyticus violacea (assembly GCA_030762175.1). Taxonomy (NCBI): domain Eukaryota; kingdom Metazoa; phylum Arthropoda; class Insecta; order Mantodea; family Metallyticidae; genus Metallyticus; species Metallyticus violacea. Next base: position 32,464,098 of record CM060846.1, read on the forward strand.
AAAGTTATTGTGGTTATTATTAAAGTTGGCAAAAAATATAGCTTGTATGTGCATATTGCAATTTTTATACTTTTGTTCCACTTACTAGAACATTTTTCCAAGGCTCTCGTCTTCATCATCAGCATGGTTCCACTTTCAATTTCCCTGCATGATATTAAAATGTCGCACTAAATTTAATAATTTAGTGATGAGGTTATCGTTGTTTGGAAGACAAAAATTAACTCAATTTTCCTGCAATTAAATGTACTTACGAAGCTGTTGACAATGGAGTGGTATATATATAAACAATGTATACAGTTTTTTTCACACTAACTCCATTCACTTACATAAAATTTGGACATATGTTTCGGGAGCGATCCCTCCCATCTTCAGCCTGTTGACAAACAGTTTGTCCAAATTTTATGTAAGTGAATGGAGTTAGTGTGAAAAAAACTGTATACATTGTTTATATCAATTTTCCTTATTTTTGTTTATGAATATATTTTCTACACTGTTAATTCTATGGGTTTTTGAAGAACTTTTGAGTTTTAGTTCATTTTGGAATTTGTGGTTCTTTTGCCTGAAATGGTACGCTATTGCTGATTTCTCCTTATGTTTATATTTTATATTTCTCATAAGTTCCTTAAATGTATATCATATAAATTTCATTTTAAATTGAAATATCTATTGAACCAAAGAAATATGTAATTTTTCTGTATTAGTGAGTGAATGAATGAATGAATGAATGAATGAATGAATGAATGAATGAATGAATTTGTTTGTCCAATTTCTAATTTATATGCAGATATAATGTTTTTTAACATGTAAATAGAACCAATTTCATGCAATTTTCACAAGTAAGTAAACAGATTAACATATAAAGTAAACAATTAACATTTCCAAATTCTCACTACATGTAAACATATTACAATTAAAAGATTTAAATTTCCTACTTAATCACCATGGAGTTACATTCCTTCCTTACCCCATTACAATTATAACACCAGGTTGAGTATGTAATGGGGATATATATTCACCCCTAGATAGTGCAATTTTCAATGTTGTTGTTCTCAGTTGTCTGACCTGGCCTATTTATTTCCCAAGTGTCTTAATATTTTCATCTGATTTAAGATTTAAAATTCTACCGACTTTTACTTCATTTGGTAAGTTTTCTCACTTTCATAATAGAAATTTTTCCTCCAAAACTTGGTTTGCTTAAATTCTAATATGCAATGCCAAGTACTATATGGTTCTTTACACATAAGACATATCCCCTTAATATATCCATTTCTTATCCCATATAAATAAATTACTCCTGTTCTAAACCATGCAGTGCTTCCCTTCCTGCCTTATCACAGGTTTCAATGTATCTTTCTCTTCCCCACACATTTTTTTTGTATGCTATATAACTTCAGAGATTTTTTGAAATTAAGATTAACCCGTGTTTCCCATTTTTCAATATCCTCAATTCTTGTTTTTATCTCTTTCCAAAATACTTTTCCCATTCTTTCCCCCTCATACCATATTGATCCCATGTCCACTTCTTGTAGAATATTTTTGAATTTTTGGTATCCAAGTTTTTCTGTCCTTAATTTTTTCTTGTGCCACCAAACACTGATTGGTGATATTTTCCTCTTCTAGTCACCCTATTCTATACCAATTTCAGTACTCTTTCTATGACCAGCTTTTATAGCCCAATCTTCCTAGTTCTATTAGAGTAGCTTTGTTAGGTGAAGATTCAGATTCAGATTCAGATTTATTCACCATAAGAATTTGTACAAATTTTTGGTTTCGTCAAAACCAGGTAAGCCTGGAACAGTTCTACAAAATAGTCTATTTATATGTTTATCACTTTTCATCCTGCATATAGCCCCCAAATTTCTATTCCATACATCATTATGCTCTCTTAACAAATTATTCATATATTCTCTCTAACTATTTTACTTGCATATTTGGTATTATATTTACAGAAGATCTAATTATACTCATGGCCATTTTTCCTTCATTTCCAGTGTTTTAACTCCTCCTGTACCTTGTTGTTTCTGAGCATTCTTTGTCATTGTAATTCACTTTTAGCCCCCTCTCAGAAACTTTGAAAGCTCTTTTGCTACTTTGATGGCCTTCTCTATGATAGAAATACTTCACCTTTTATGTCCATAATGATTTTGACAAATTTCTTTCCCCCAAATGTTTCACTTCTTGTTTTAACTTTGAATAGAGCATTTCAGTTAAATAATTTTTTCATCTGTATAGTTTTAATCACAGAAAATCAGAATTTGCTCCCTCCTCCTATCCTGTATCATTTTGATTTTCATTTTTAATGAAAAAAGATTACTCATGCTTATCATACCCATAATCTCAAAGTCTACATGTATCTATTCAGATCTAAGGTGTATAAAACTGCCTATGGTGCCTCAGTAGTTAAAATGGGCATTAAACACTATTAAAAAAAGTGTATAACATATATTCTATGACACTTTGCCCATTTTTATTCTTTCTGTAAGTACCGTATAATGACCTCTTGCTTCTATCAATGCAAATGACACCGACTTAAGTTACAGTTTGAAAAATTGCATATGCTGATAATAAAACAAGCTTGAAGTTATCTCTCAATATCCTTACCTTATGACCCAGCCAATCTTCTCTTGGTGGATTCAAAGGTATAGGCTCTCCCTCAGCATTTAGGTCCGTAATTACATCCTATAAAAATGTACAATTTCAGTAACATAAATTTAAGAGAAAGAATACTAGAAGCATGGTTTAAATCCTATCAACTCTTTTTTGCTTTCACTATATTTAAATATCCATGATAACCAATATAGGATTAATTATTTCATGTTTTTGTGCTGTAACTCAATCTTGTTAATAAAAATAATATTATAATTGCTATTTTTTTTTTCAACATACCTTCATTGAAAGTGTTCCACGTATGCTGATGACAACTTTTTGGCGGCCATAATCAACAGCTACAAAGAACGGGGTTTCTCCAACATCAACATGATACGTTGCATAGATCACTTCCACCTCTCCTACATCTACCATTCTACGAAGTGCTGCATAATTGCATTGACAGCAATTGTCTGATACTACAGTTGCATTGTCACTGGCCCCCACACAAGGTAGACACACACACCTAGAATAAAAGTAACTTACAACTACTAAGACATAAATTTTGCATAAAAATGTGGCATCAGATTTGTTAATTTATGATGCACTGTAACTAAATGTACCTTTATATTATAGCATTTTGAAAATGGTAAATAAAATATTAGTTTAAATTTGAATAGTTTGGGATTTTCACAGTAAAATATAGTATCATATAACAAATTATTTATTAGGAAGTCACTCAAATTTCACTATATTTTTTTTTCTTTCTTTCCACTTACTTGGACATGTCTCAAAGGCAAATTTCCTTCATCGTCAGCACAGTTCCAATGTCAGCTTTCCAGCATGGTATTTAGATGTCACTTTTTGGATTTTATAAACTTTTTGATGAGGTTGCTGTTTGGCAGATCAAAATTAACTAAATTTTCTTTATTTTCATTCAAGAATATATTTTCACTGGAGCCAAAAATTTGAAAAACCTCCTAAAAACCAAGACGAAGGACAAAATCCTGCCAGGAAAACAATCAGGCATTTATGAAATCAGTTACAAAGACTGCAATAATAAATATATCGGTAAAACAAAAAGAAATCAGTTACAAAGACTGCAATAATAACTATATTGGTAAAACAAAAAGAAGCATTACCATACAGTTTAAGGAACACATGAGAAGTGTAAAATATAAACATATGGAAAAATCAGTAGCAGCATACCATTTCTGGCAAAAAAACACGAGTTCCAAAATGAACCAAAACTCTTAAAAGCTCTTCAAAAACCCATAGAGCTATCAGTGTGGGAAAATATATTCTTGAATGAAAACAATGAAAATTTAGTTAATTTTGATCTTACAAACTACAGCAACCTCATCAAAACGTTTAAAAAATCAAAAAAGTGACATCTTAATACCATGCTGGAAAGCTGACAGTGGAACCATGCTGACGATGAAGGAAATTTGCCTTTGAAACATGTCCAAGTAAGTGTAAAAAAAACTAGTGAAATTTGAGTGAATGAATTATGTTTAAAGCTCGTTTTTGCTACAGAGGCACCACAGGTGGTGAACACTGATGATGCATGATATGAAATGATATATTGGGAAAGAATTTTTTTTTTTAAGGAAAGAAATGTTCTAGGCCTAAGTTTAGAGTATCTTCCTGGCATTTGCCATTTATGAGGACTAAGGGAAACCTGGAAAAAACCTCATTCAGAAAGGATGATCCTGGCAGGATTTGAACCCCAGAATTTCCCACTCACGAGTCCGTGCCTTAATGACCTCTGCCACCCGTGGTGGTTGCCATAATTTGACTTTATAAATATCAACAGTAGCGTGGTAAATTTTGGTCACATTGTTGGCTCCCTCAGATATTTCTATGTCTAAATTCTTCATATGTTTGATGTGTTTTTTTATCTTGTAGCTATAAATCATCCGCTTTTCACACCCATAACACATCCCAAAACTGTGCTGCATATGATAAACTCCTGCTATGTGTGGTGGAATTCTGTCATTTATGGGCTTCTGCTTAACTTTTTGAACAATTTTAAATTTATGTTTGCAGAAAATCCTTCCTGGTTTATCTGTTCTTATACATTTGGTAAGAAGACACAGTTTATCCCTTCTATCAGGCTGTATTCTTACAGAGGTATGCATTTCTATTCTTTTCTATAAAGTGCTTAGAGAATGAGTTTGTGGAGTGCCCATTTCATTCTAAAGTTCTGATTAGGTGAATTATTATTATTATTATTATTATTATTATTATTATTATTATTATTATTATTGTTGTTGTTGTTGTTGTTGTGTTGTTGTTGAGGTTCCCTTTGTCAGATATTGTTAAAGTTCTATTTGTCAAAGTATTTCAAATTGCAGTTTTTGGAATGCATGTAAATATATCTTATTTTGATTTAAAGTAAAACACTAAAAATCATGTCGTCACATTAAAACTCTCTTTAAGTTTCACAAACACACTTATAAAAGTAATTTTGGTACATGTTTCGTGAGGTACATTCCTCACATTGTCAACCAAAATGACGACTGAGGAGCCAATTTCAGCAAAGTATGTATGTTACTATGCTTGCTCTGGTGGTCTGTTAATGAACTTAAACAATATGTTGTCTGCTTCCGGTATATCAAAATTCATAAGTTTGTATTCATATTTTTTTATGTAAATTTTTTCCCATATATTAAGTTCTTTCGGATGTTGAATTGTTTTTAGTAATGTTATGTCCTTCTCTATTTCATGATTCTCATTCCAAAAATGTGCAGCCACTGCTGATTTTTCTACTTGTTTGTGTCTAATATTTCTCCAGTGTTCCTTTAATCTTATCCCCAGATTTCTCTTTGTTTTTCCTATGTATATTTTGTCACAATCCTTGCAATTAATTCTATATATACCTGAATGTTCTTCTTTCTTCTTTTTTTTGTTTAATTTTATTTAGATTTAATAGTTTACCAACACTATATCTGTTTATTGGTGCTAGAGTAATGTTGTACTTTTTGAACATTTTTTGGAATTTATGGTTAACATAAGGGTGATATGTGAATTTTTGATAAGTATTTTCTTTAAGTGAAGAACTGAGTGTGGTGATTAGTTTAATTTCCTTTTTATTTTTAAATCTTTTTATTTTTTTATCTACCATTTGTTTGTTAAATCCATTTATTTCTGCTGTGTGTATTATATGTGCGTATTCTTTCCTGTATTTTCTTTACTGAGTGGTGTATTAACTAGCCTATATGTCATACTATTGAATGCTGCTTCCTTGTGGGGTATGGGGTTGAAACCTTTTGCTTTTATGTAATTGTCGGTATGTGTGTCCTTTCTGTATATACCAAATTCTATATTTTTATTCCTTTTTATTATCCTTAGGTCCAGAAAAGGTAAAGTATTATTAACCTCGGTTTCCATAGTGAATTTTATGGTTTTTTCTTGCAAGTTCAACAGTTTCAATGAATCTTCTATGAATCTATCTTCTACAATGGCAAACACATCATCAACATATCTGTACCATGTTTTGAATATGTATGGGAAGGCTTTCGTTATATGTGTTTCAAAATAGCTCATGAACAGATCAGCCAAAAATGGAGATAGTGAACTACCCATCATTAAACCTGATTTTTGTTTATAAAACTTTCCTTCAAACGTGAAGTAAGTTTGGTTTAAACATAGTTCTGTGAGTTTTACATATTCTTTTGTGTATGTTTCTGCAATGTTGATAGATAGTAGCCATTTTTTTAACAAATTCAGGGTTTTCTCTTTTGGAATGCTTGGAAACAATGCTTTTGCATCAAAGGAAACCATGATATCATTTGAGTTTAGTTTATTATCTTTGATTTTGTTTATAAGATCGAACGAGTTTTTTATACTTAGACTTGGGAATTTGGGAAATGTATTAAATCGTGTAGTTAACCATTTGGCTAGGAGGTAACATGGGGTATTGATATTGTTAATTATTGGTCTCATGTGTTTTCCTGGCTTGTGTATTTTTGGTGATCCTATTATTTTAGCTATTGATGGATTAGGTATTTTGATTTTGTAAACATCTGAATTTGCAAGTAAGCTATTTCCTTTTAATATGTCTTCTATTGATTTCTTGCATTTGTGTAGGGGATTTTTTTCCACTTCAATGAACTCCTTATTGTTAGTAACTCTAGCATTCTATGTTGGTAATCTTCTTTGTCTAGGATTACAATTTGGTTTCCCTTATCTGCTTTTGTATATATGACTTCTTTTTTATTTAATGATTTTATGGTTTTTTGGTATAACATTATAACCATATAACCAACATTACTCTAGCACCAATAAACAGATATAGTGTTGGTAAACTATTAAATCTAAATAAAATTAAACAAAAAAAGAAGAAAGAAGAACATTCAGGTATATATAGAATTAATTGCAAGGATTTTGACAAAATATACATAGGAAAAACAAAGAGAAATCTGGGGATAAGATTAAAGGAACACTGGAGAAATATTAGACACAAACAAGTAGAAAAATCAGCAGTGGCTGCACATTTTTGGAATGAGAATCATGAAATAGAGAAGGACATAACATTACTAAAAACAATTCAACATCCGAAAGAACTTAATATATGGGAAAAAATTTACATAAAAAAATATGAATACAAACTTATGAATTTTGATATACCGGAAGCAGACAACATATTGTTTAAGTTCATTAACAGACCACCAGAGCAAGCATAGTAACATACATACTTTACTGAAATTGGCTCCTCAGTCGTCGTTTTGGTTGACAATGTGAGGAATGTACCTCACGAAACATGTACCAAAATTACTTTTATAAGTGTGTTTGTGAAACTTAAAGAGAGTTTTAATGTGACGACATGATTTTTAGTGTTTTACTTTAAATCAAAATAAGATTAACAAAAGTTTCACTGTGTGGATTCCGAAATTCCGTAAACATATGTAAATATATGTCTGCATTTATGATTTTTCTATAGACTACATGGACCTGTGTTTCATTATTGTTATGTATAACCAAAACATCAAGAAATGGGAAATGCCCATCATTATTCTGCAAAGTCATGCAGGTAAGTACCAGATTGAAAGAACACTTCAGACATTTGAAGAATTTGGACATGGAAATATTTGTGATAGCTATCACATAACCAAAATACACTATGCTATTGATTTTGACAAAGTCAAATTTCTGGTATCTTCCAGTAATTATTATGCAAATAAGATTTTCAAAGCAATTGAATTTATAAAATATAAAAATAAACTTAATAAAGACAAGTTTCAACTAAAGCTCACTTGAACCCCTCTGGTACGAAGGGTAAAAAGTGTAGTAAAGGGTAGTGATTATGAATCTTGTAGGCCTTTCAGTGAAAAGAGGCAACTGGATGCAGAGCAATAAACAACTGACCTCAATAAAACCTATGGACAAAGATTTACCTCGTCTTTTGATTGTGTTTCTGACTCAATAATGCACATCTATAGTGTATTCAAAGTGTTCGCAATTTTTAAATATGTAACATGGTCATCACCCAAAGAATAAGGTATTTTATATATTCATAACAAATGAGCCTGGAAATCTGAACTGCTAAGAATATGTTACATTAATAATATATGATGAGGAAAAACCTAAAATAAAAACGGAGAAAAACGAAGCATGATGAAAGAGTTTTTATATACCCATGGCTGACTTCGAATGAATGTTACTTGGGCCTCGGGACTAGCTAAGTATTTTGCTGCTTTTAATTACCAATCAGAATTAAAAAATTTCTTTGGCTTGAAATTCTTAGTAGGTTGAAGGAAATGGTGCAATGAATGACTATGTAGAATTAAAGTAGTTTCCATGCTTTGACAAATGGAGATGTTTTTTTTTAATGGTGTTTAATACCTGTTTTTACTACTGAGGCACCACAGGCAGTGAAGACTGGTGATACATGAAATGAAATGTTATATTAGGAGAGGAATTTTTTTTAAGGAAGGAAATGTTCCAGGTTTAAGTTTAGGGTACCTCCCCAGCATTTGCCAGTTATGAGGACTGAGGAAAACCTGGAAAAAACCTTAGTCAGGGAGGACGGTCCTGGTGGGATTCGAACCCCAGACCTCCTGCTCACGAGTCTGTGCCTTAATGATCTTGGCCACCCTTAGCGGTGACAAATGGAGATCAATGCCTTCCATTATGATTCTCAGCTTTGCAAATATTAGTCTTACACCATGGATTCTTCAACTTCTGTAATTTATTCTTTACATTAATGACTGTTACTGAAAATTAACTAGTAGTAATATAACCTGTTACACTTATGGCACTAGTATTTTAATAAAACATCAAAGCATTCAACTTTGAATACTTTCCAACAAAATTCTCATTGATATGACATTTCAAAAATGACATTTTTAAAGAAATGGAAGTAGTCAATATTTAAAGACAGTAATTTTGGTCTGTTATCTCTCATTTTCCTTTATACAAGGAGATGTCACTGATATTATGAGGAGTGATGTTTGCCATACCAACCATAAAAGGTGCAGTATAATGTATATTGACTTTCACCACTGCCCTTCTGCTATTGAAATTTGCTAGCATTGCTGTCATATCTAACATATACAGTGTACCTATCACATGATTGCAATGGATGAATGGTATCTTACTGCATGTAGTGCAATTTGTTTGAGGCAACATGTCTGTCTGAAGGTAATCCATTTTGCATTATGTGTCCTGTTCAGTGACTCTTATCTATGTTTGTTATATAATATCTGTTTAGAATTAGCACCACTGTCATGATGTTCTGCATATGTGTTAATCTTGAACATTTTTGTTACATATGATTTTTGGAGAAAGAACATTAACATTATCATAAAAAGTAGAAAAAACTTAATTTTCTGTGTTTTGAGTGCCATTCAGACAAAATTGTGGCGCCCAATGTTTGCCATATGGAATATTCCTTAACTCTGTACTGGGAAGGGAAGAAATTTGCTACTTTTTTGTAGTGCCAGCCATTTGGCACTAACCAAAGGCTGCTTTTGCTCAATGCCTCTCCTTAATAAAGGATTTAACAAGAGAAAGAAGCAAACAACTGAATATCCAAATATGCCATCTATGATGCAATCAATACACCATGGAGAGGTCTTCCAGTTCCAGACCTTTCAGATGCCATGACAATAAGCAGTGGCAAACAGCAGTCAGATACATGCCATTCTTCCACTTCTAATAATCCCATATTTTCATCAACCTCATTCAATAAACCACATAGAAAGTGAACTCTGCAATCTATTAGAGATTTGCAATTGCTGAGGAGTAAATCTGATATATGAGAGTATAATCTTCTAGCTGATACAGTTTAATGTCAACTTTTTGGGGATATCCAAACCTCTCAAGAGATATTTCTGCAGAACAGATGAAACAATATACTGCACAAATGTTGAGCATTTGATGCAAGAACCAAATATTAGGACAATTAGAGACTTTTCATAGATGCTTCCAAAAATAGTTTGAAATCTCTGTTATTACTTATGGCAATTGCTGCATTGAATTTCAGTTACATAAGCAGCCCTAACAAAGGAAAATTACCTCATACTAGACATATTTTAATCAATCAGCATTGGTTATAATTACCATCAGTAACTTATAGGTGCTGATTTGAAATTGATCAATATTCTTTCAGATCTTCAAGGTGGATACAGCAAATATTGTTGTTTCATCCGTGCATGAGACAGCTATGCTATGAATTTATACTTCAAATGGAAGGAATGGCCTCACTGAAAAGCTTTATTTTCTGACATCAAAAATGCCTCATGGGAGCCATCTATAAATCCCAGTGAAGTTTTGTTATCACCACTTCGCATTAAGCTAGGATTAATGATGACATTTGCAAGAACTATGAACAAGAATGACAAATATGCATTTAATACTGATGTAAAAAATTCCCCATACTGAATGACTGAAAGCTGAGAAGATCATGCATTGGTCCACAGGATACAGTGAAATTTTAGAAACTAGCACTTTGAGAGTATACTCCTGTTCAGTTAAATGCATAGCAGTGTTTTTAATAAATTACATTATTTGGGCAATAAGAAGCTAATAATTACTTTGAGCTTATGGATAATGCTATATGTGCCTGTGAGAAAGTAAGGAAACAACATGTCACTCAAAATGCATTTCCTTCACTAACATATAAATTTCTTACTTAGGAATTGCATTGCACAAAGTGACAAGAAGAGTGAATAGTTTCAGGACATCAATAAAAAAAGAAGATTTATTCCTTTTAATGCTGACATTTTTCTGCTGGACCTTGCAAAGAGAGTTACACCTTTCCTAGTGGCAGGTGAAAGGACAACATATATTATTAACAAGTTAAGTTTATTATCTACCATTCCTATACTAAGGCACATTGCCCTATATGAAGAACATAAAATAACTTTTAAACCAGAGCTAGTCTAGCTTTATTAATATAATTTTTGATTCTTGTGTTTCCAAATTCATAAAATTCAGATATTTTGATCTTTGTAAAAACTGAAAATAAAAATTTGCTCTTTAGTGTATCAGCATTTAATTTAATATTAACAAACCTCTGTGTGATAGCTCATAAACAATAGCTATCCTATTCTGTAAGTCATATTGAAAAAGAATGTACCTTAATAAGGCTTACCTTAACCTGGTACACAACTGACATACTCCTGTACCACTGTGTGTCATCAGGAACATGGGCCATCCATAAGCTCCCAGGGCAAAATGCATATAGTGGATCACATCTTGGAAAAGCTCAAAATGCTCTGGGTCATTGAGAGCCAGGAACTGCGTCTGCGATGTTACAGCTACCCCAGAGAGATATTCATATGTATCATTCTTTCTCTGTAACATAGGAAATTTGCAACTTTAAGAGATTAATGTTAAAGATAAGATATTAAAACAAAACTTATTTTGAAATATATATGTTAATATTATCAAATAAAGCTAAACAAAGAAAAGCATTTAAAATTTAAGATGATTTTCAAAGCAAAAGATAAATTACTTTATGTGGTAGAAATGAGTCCTACAATGTGCTAGCAATCAAAGCTAAACTGTGCCACTTTCCCATTATAGAGCAAGAACATAGGAGAACACCACCTAGGCAATTTTTTTAGAACATAAATTAAATTTCAGGCCCACTGTGCTTTGTCTTCTAAATAGAAACAATATCTAGGGCCTTAATGAATTCTATTAATAATTAATTTATCTACATATTCCTCCATCATAAATGTTTAATTTATCAATAATCAGCCTTAAAAGACATTTTTCAAAACTAGATGACTGTTATACAAATGCTGTACTATGCACAATATTTTTAACAATTCATACCATACTCTTACATCTTACTCTTGAATAAACCAAAGAATATTGCTATATTCTGAAGCCATTGAAAACTAAGAGGATTGGAAATACTATACTAGTTATTGAAATGTGTATCCAAAAATATTAAATAAAATCAGGAAATAAATAATATTAAAATTATATAGCTTCATAAATTAGTATATAACTAAATTAAAATAAAAAGTTCAACAATTAAGCAGAATAATAACATTTTCTCCAGTTCAAATATTTTCCCCAGTATATTCTGTAACACCAAATCAATGAAACAGTTAACAATACAAACTGTAAATAATATACTAGATGTCATAGGTAATTATATCTGCCATTTAATTTTAAAAAGTAGTTCATCTAGTAAAAGGAAGCTTTTGCCACTATTAAGTTAACTCACTTGGGATTTTACACATATATCATGGCAGCTTTTTAATTTTTCAGAACTCTCTGTAAACTTCTGATTCCACATCGTAAGTTGCCTTTTTGTATTACTTTGCTCACAAGTTTGAAATCTCTGCAAAAAGTGAAAAATTGCATGGAACCAAATCTGGAATCTCTGGGAACTCATAAAAATGGAAAATATGGTGTGTTGCCTAAGAACCCTATAATGGCTCTGTGGTCTTGTGATTAGCATGTCTGTCCTGCAAAACCAGAGTTTTCAGGTTCAAATTCCATTAGGTCAGTTGCCTGGGTAAAAACTTTTTTCTGAGTTTTTCCTTACTCTAAAAGGCGAATACCAGGTAACATTAAGCATTGTGGACTCTGGGTCCATTTACATACTCATTTCATCAAATATTCATCATTTGTTTATTAATTAATAATGAATTGATTTTACTAATTCATTCATCTCTTTAGACCTTCATTGTTATGAGGGACATTGAAATGTAATAATGAATCTTATTCAAGAAAGAATGGATAAAGATGGTCATTAAAAATAGGTGATATATAGAAATGTAGTACCTGAAAGGAAGTAGTCAGTCAGACCTGCTCTGGGTGGCTGGTAGGCTATAAAAAGTCTACATGACCGTTTCTGAATGTGTTAAAATTGGTTGTATAATTTCCAGGCAGAAAAACTTGTTGTCATACTTATGGAATAGAAAATCCAAAGAAAGAAACACAAAAGTTTTATCACATTTTGGTAAATATAAAATAAAATTATTGCATCTTTAATACATCAAACCTGTTTAACTATAGCTTCTCTTTCAATTTTTTGAAATTTTCTTAGAAGCACCAAGCCCGCTACTACATCAGAGGGTACCACATCCAAATCACGGAAGAAATCTGACAGGAGTCTTGCAATGTCTGCGAAGGAGTTCTGAAAAAAAAATATAATGATCATGCATTTCCATTCTCTGACAAAGTACTTTCATTTTATTTTTATTCTAACATTATTCCTTTATAATTCATTTAAGAACTTTCGAAAAATAAGACATTTTTAAAAAATTCTGTTGGAACTCACACAGTGAAGCTTGTTAAATGTATATTTAAATTAATCTGTTGTTTAACACACTCTTAAGCTTCACTTACTTTTAAATATGGTGGGACCGGTTTCGAAGAGACATCCTCTCCATCTTCAACCAAATTGACGACTGGTATGAGAAACTAACATCTACGAGGATCTGTGGCTCCATCCTAGTGGTGTTTTTTCTTTATAAACTGGAAATTGGTATTACATTCTTCTATAATGTCGAAACTCATAAGATGATCCCTATGTTTATGAAATCTTCTCCCATGTGTCCAATTCTGTATGTCCGTGTGCTTCTTTAAGTAACTTAATTTCTCTTTTTTATGTCGTGATTATCTTTCCAAAAATGGTGTGCAACTGCTGACCTATCAATCTGTTTCTACTTAACATTCCTGAGATGTTCCTTTAACTGTGTTCCTATGTTTCTTTTAGTAAAAGTTAAAGTTAAAGTAAAACACTTAAAGGAACATCTCAGGAATGTTAAGTACAAACAGATTGATAGGTCAGCAGTGGCACACCATTTTTGGAAAGATAATCACGACATAAAAAAATAAATAAAGTTACTTAAAGAAGCACATGGACATACAGAATTGGACACATGGGAGAAGATTTACTTTCATAAACATAGGGATCATCTTATGAATTTCGACATTATAGAAGAGTGTAATACCAATTTCCAGTTTATAAAGAAAAAACACCACCAGGATGGAGCCACAGGTCCTCATAGATGTTAGTTTCTCATACCAGTCGTCAAGTTGGTTGAAGATGGAGAGGATGTCTCTTCGAAACCGGTCCCACCATATTTAAAAGTAAGTAAAGCATAAGAGTGTGTTAGACGACAGATTAATTAAAATTTACAATTATTCATTTATTTATTAGAGAACAATATCTTTCATTTAATACGAAGAGAATCCATTTTAAAATCATGCAGTTGATTTCATGATTTTCAATGCAGACATTGCCTTGGGTGCAATATTGTATAAAATAATACTTGCCCTATTTCTGTCGGAATTCCTCATGCAGCAAAACAGCAATCTGCACCTATGATCCCAACTATCTTGATAGGCGCGAATTACTTTTCTAGAGGAAAAGGGAATAAAATAGTTACACTATTATGTACAAGCAAAAAAGCATTTATATTTAACATTAAAAGTGTATAAGTGCACGTGTAGTTTACATTAAACTTAAAGAAAGATAACAATTATCTTTTGATAAATTTTTGTTTTCAATTATTCTACCTCAAGGCATGTTGAACTAAATATCAAATAAGGCCCTTGAGGTAGTTCATGATATGTGAACCTGCATGGGTCTGCTCCAACTTGGATAATTAAGATGTACATGTATTACAGGTTATATTCCTGTAATAAGTAAATTTTACTCTTCAGACATCATGAAAACATGATAAAAATATATACATAATTTAAAATAATTCCAATTATTCATTTCTGTATAGCATTAAAAACACAGAATCTCAGGCTATAATTTCTGGAAGCTATTGTGAATAAGCTTCCATATAGGAAGAAATATTTATAACAAGATGTATTTTCATTACATTGCTCATCAACAACTTGACTAATGCTGAGAAAAAATTTAATAGAAATTTCTATGATGCAAAATTAATTTTTCCACCAGAGCAGCCCATGGAGGAGAAAAAAATTTAAATTTAATGGTATACTTTCAATTTTTAGGGCTATTTATTAGCACAATTGCTGGTATTTGTAAAGTGGCATCTGTCCTAAGTTTCAAAATACTTTTTAAAAAATTTCATACCTATAGCTTTATTTGTGCTAATATTTTAATTATTCATTTTTAATTATAATGTTTATAGTTTGTAATATTTTATTATGCATATTAGGAGAAAACTATTTTGTATAACAGGAAAAGTAAAAAAAAATAATGATAATGGTGAGATTATCATGATGTGTTATATAGTTGTAACAGCATTAACTGGAGCTGGAATTACAAGCATTAGAACAAAATTCATGTCATTTACATTAAAGTCACAAGGGATTTTTAAACATTATCTTATTTTTTGTGTGTTTCAAAACACAGTAAAGAGAATGCATTAGTAGTGTAATGAGGAGACCTGGGGACAACCATTGAAGCATGTCAGCTTCACTTGTGAGGATGAATGGACCCTATGGTGTCATGAGCCCTGTGTGCCAATTGTCTTCAGGTACATTATCAGAGGTCTCTTATAAATCCATGGATTTTGAAAACCAGACAGGGAAGAAGAGGAAACAACTGACTCTTGCCCAATAAAAGACTTGGTTATCTAACTATCCTAAATATTATAAAGAAACCAGAGTTCCCAAAGTCATAAAGGGAAGTCAGAACTATGATCTCAGAACTGCACAGGAGATGGATGAGAAATATCCACAAAAACTGAAACATGTCATGAACTTCACCAGCAAGCCATTAAGCTGAAATAAACTGAGGAGGAGATAAGGAGGAGAAAAGAGAAGAAAGTTGTTGGGGCAAAATGGAGAAATCCCTGAGAAAAAGCAACAAATACCAACTTTTTTCTCATAAATGCCACTCTGTAGCCCCAAGTTATATTTGGATGTGCAGTTTTTGTAAGTCAGAGCACATATGGCTTAGATAAAAAATAGACATTGTAATCAAAAAGGGCACAAATTCAATTCTCCTATCCTTTCAATTTGTGAAATTTTAAGCAATGTGACAGATTAATGAGTCTATTATCGTGCAACAGCTTTCTTACCCTGTTGTGTATGACAGCAAAAATGCATAATTTTCTAATAACTTAATGCACATGATCAGCGTGTTAATTACATAAACAAACCTTTGTCTCCAATTGCGATGCCTAGTGCCTGATCTCTTGTATTGAAATCTTGATTCTGCTTCTCTCATACTGCGTTGATACTTTTTCATTTTGACCCATGACCTTCCAGCAGCATCGAAGGTACACCATACAGTAATTAAAACGCTTAGCATCACACACCAGTTGCATATCACTATACCTGCAGATATGAATTTCTTATTAGAAGTTTTAAAGGAATTCACTTATTTCTTTTTAGTTTTATTCCATAAAATGAACAGAATATTATTATTTTCTACATTGTTTGGTGTTGTTAGTACTAAGAGAATGAAGAACAATGACTTGCTATAGAACTTGTCATTAGCATTTAACTTAAGGTCAAATTTATCCATATGTATTTTCAACTTTTTTTTGCACAAAAAGTCATTAAAATCATGTATTTATTACAATTGATCATTTGCCATTTAATAACAGAAATTTATGATACCAGCTGTTGAATATGCAATGATTTCAAAGGCAGAGAGTCTTATTAAATGAGAAATATTAATACCTAAAATGGCTTCCTTGGCACCATCTACAGGACAATCATAGTAATGGTGAGTCAGCCATAATACACCCAGTATTAGCCACACAAACTCCACAACCATAATTGCTGAAAATAAATGGAAAAAAATAACATAACTAAGGCTTTTGCACTGGTTGTTATTGGGTACATTAAAAATTTAATGCTTGCATGTTACATTTAGAATATTATACAGAGTGTACCAGAAATTCCATTAACCCCCTATAAACTTGCAAAAGGTACTTTTAACAGCATGCATATAAATATACATTTAAATAAGATTGGTCACCATTTACTACAGAGGGTCTATGTGCACATCGCTGTGTTCATGGCACAAAATTATTCGCCTCCTGGAATGATATGAAATACTTTGCAACATGATGGTACCAAATGCATGTTGAACAAGTTTAAGTCCCTCAGTTGCCTGGTAATGCTTTTTGGCAACTTCCTATTTGATGTACCCCTATTATGCATTTTCTTGACTTCAGAGTGACTATTTCAAAGAAGAGGGTAAATTGGGTGATTCTCTTCCAATTCATTTGTCTTTAAACACATCATTTAGGTTTACTTACAATTTTTTCGAAATGTGCTGGTGCCCCATTCTGTTGGAACCAGATTTGACCAAGAAATCCGGAACATTCCAATTGCAGTACAAATCAATTTCATAACATGGATAGATAAGTAACTCGATTCACTGCTATTGTTTCACTAGTCACAGGATGCTCAAAAGTGCAGTCTATGTCATAACAAGAGTTGGATTTCCATTTCTTCAAAAGAAATGCTCCAGAATTAAACGTTTCTACGATTTGCACTTCGATAAATGGCGCATTCTTCTGAGAACGTCACTTTCTCACGAGCGGGAATTGTGTCGAAAACTTCCAGTAATAATGCACGGGAGTAAGTTTCCAAGCAATTATTTTTTAACTCGTTAACGAACGAGAGTTTGAGAGTTTAAGTTTTTAAGGATAAATTTTTATCCATATGTCGTTTTAATGTGTTTAATGGAACATTCGGTTCCTGGGGTCGCTTTCGTAGTGACTTTTTCGGAACGTTGAACTGACGCTCGTGTCGGGGGTCTTCCAGAGCGAGTCCTGTCTTTAATGAAACCAATGTCAAACTAGCCTAAGTCTACTAGCGCACTAACGGTCGCGAAAACAGTGTTTATATGCGCTATGCACATTGTTTAGTTAACTGTGATAGGTATGTGCAGAATATTTCACAACGCTTATTCCGTGAATTAATTGTGAGGGAACGCAGGCTCGTGAATTTCCAGTGAAATGACACATACATCCTATGGCTTTTGCATGCAATTCATGAATATTCGACGATAGCGTCATTATTAACAAAATATGGCCCTCTTGGTCCCTCGATTTAAAGCCCTACGATTTTCATCTCTGAGAAGGCATTAAAAGAAAAAGTGTACAATACAAATTCACATACATTAAATGAAGTAAAAAATAACATTGGTGAAGAAATGTCTTCCATTTCTCAGAGAGAAATGCAATGTGTAATGGTTAATTTCATAAACCGATGCCAGAAATGTATGGAAAATGAAGGGAGGCAGTGCCAGCATCATCTTGCTTGATAATGACGAGTAAATGTACTTTTTAACTGTTGGTAATAGCATATGCGACTATCATAGCTGCGGACTTTGTTACTCTTGTTCACCGCGCTATCATCTTGAAACGACCGGGCGGCCATTATACAAGGAGTGGTCCCGCGAAAGAAAAATCATGCATAATAACGAAATGTGGGAAGGAAACTTTCGAGAAGTGCAATCCTTCAGCTGAATAAACTAAAGTTAAATTAAGTTGGAAAAAGCAAAGTTGTGGAAACTAAGCCTCAGAATAAATTTTAATGTATTGTTTGATAACTATCTTGGGTTAGAACGTTTTATGCCAGCAAGCTGTAAATTCGAAATCAAGACATTTAATATTTGGAAAAAAAACTGTATCAGAATATTTAAATAGTTTAATGAGCAGAATATTCTGGTTCACAATTTTCTCAGAGTAGCTCAGTAACATCAACCCCTATATAACGCGTGTTCTCCATCAAGAATAACGGATGGTCTTGATATGCAAGGAATTTTATGAGAAAATGAAAAGCAACATAAGTGCACCTAGACGTGTTTATTCTAGTGAGAAATATATGCAGTTCTATAAGAAGAAATGTGTCATTATTCCTTATGTAATGCTAATTGAACGTGTCCAGAATTTTGAGAATATTAACCCTATTGCAATTGCTACTTAAAATTATAAACATGTCATGTACTATATTTAATTGAAAAGCAAACAGTTAATTCTGTTAATAGATTAACGCAAAGATTTTATTTATTTATTTATTTATGGACGCTCTTTAACATCTCAGGTCATCAGCGTCCCATACAACTCAGGGCGTGAAACGGCCGACAAATTTTGCTCAGAGGCCTCTCTTTCAGGCTTGAGGTTCTTTTTCGTGCCGCAAATGTACGACACAGGACCCACGGCTTTACTTCCCTTCCCAAGGAAACCACACTTAGGATTTTTACGCCCGAAAAAATGCATCGGTCCTGGCCGGGTTCGAACCCGCGTTTTGGGTTTAGGAGAACGCAAAGATAAATGAAATAAGACGAAATATATGGATAGAAATCTGAGAGGCCTGTATTTCCTTCTAATTAAAATTGATTTTACCAATAATTAAGTTTTAGAGTTTTCCCTTCTTTAGCTTCAGATGTGCAAAACAGATTAAAAGTGCTGCATATAAGGAATATACAGACGCATTTCTTCGCCCGTTAAGAAAGGAACGCACTACAATGATTCATTAAAGAAGAATAGAATATTTCACTCGCTCTGTCCATGATTTTCTGTATCTTTTGAACTAATAGTCGTGGTTTAGGAAATATGACACGGTCGTACGGGATACGAGTTACGGCGTACTCTCTACCCTAAAGGCTCTCACACCTTGTAGGATATTAAACTTCACGGATCCGTAACTTAAATTAGGAAACTCTAATAAAAGGAAAATATGTTAATAATAAATAAATTACTCTAATTAAGTATTTACTGAAATTTTATTAAAACATTAACATTTCTGTGCCTCTCCCATCTTGTAGGGAGAATTCGCCACCCACTAAAAGTCACCATAGGTTGGGAAACGCTGCATCTAGCCAAGTGTGCCCCTGCCTGTGAAGGCGGATTGCGTGTTCGCTGACCCTGGCAGTATGTGATGCATTTGACTATGCTGTTGTTACGGGGTTGTCAACATTGTTACAATCAATACAGTACGCACAGTTCACACTGCCTGTATTTATTGAAGCTTGAAAACCACCGGCAAAATTCTCCAGCAGGTGGATGGAAAGAAACTGGAAAGCACGAGTGGCCACTAAGGGGGACAATTGGTTACCGACTACTGAATTACACAGGTTTCACAATTGGGTATGCCAATTTCCAGAATATTCGTTCTTGGGCTTTAGAGAAACTTTACAGCGTACATTATGAGAAAAGTCTTCCTCGGGATGACAAAATCTGTCGCAGTGACATCTTTTTACATAGATATGTGAGTACCACAGTCAACACGAGTTCGCGTCGGTCCTGGTGGACTAGTGGTAACCATGTTTTCCTCGTACACCCAAGATCCTGGCCAGAGTCGATGAATTTTTTCGGGCGTAAGAATCGTAAGTATGGCTTCGTTCGGAAGGGAAGTAAAGTCGTAGGTTCCGTGTTGTAGATTTACGGCACGATAAAGAATCTCATGCCTGAAAGAAGAGGCTTCTGAGCAAAATTTACTGGCCATTTCACGCCCTGAATTGAATACGACTGGTGACTGAGATGTTAAAAATCGTGCGTAAATAAAACAAATCATGATTTCGATAATAGATGTGCAGGACGGGAAACTATGCATTGGCCATTTTCAGCAGGATTGTGCGATCTGCTACTCATCTAGTGACAAAAATGCTTATACATAATTATACCTTAGACACTTAAACATTTCTAAGTGTTTTATCTTTTCCTTCCCAGTTTCTATAAGAACTATTGCAATTAACTTTTTTGTTTAATGTTTAAAACACATTTTTATTATAAATAAAAGTAGTCTCACTTGTCATAAAATTTGAAAATTTTAAATTCTCAAAGTATTCGTTATTGCTTTGCTAAAAAAAGAATTTTTAAAATATTTCAAAATTTCTGAACAATTTTTCTTTATTATAAAGGTAATATCTAAATACACAAATATAACCTCAAAAGTAAAAACGTGTTAGGAAAATTTGTGAAATTTTAATTTTAAATACACTTTTTATCCATATTATAACATTTTTATAATTTATTCCATTTAACTTAAGAGAAAAACTGAAGTTCAAATTTATAATCTCAATAAAAATAATCCCTATGCAACGTTTCATGCAATTATCTTAAAAATTATGGAAATTATGATGTAAACAGTTTCGAAAAATATACATTTCAGGAAAAAAAAACAAAACAAAAATAGGTTAATGTAATGACAGTTACGGTCCTAATATGCATTTTTAAAATAATACAACTGAACAGTCACTTCTAGTATGTAACAGGCCTGAAAATCACACTAGAAAAAAGAAAATTCAGTTGCAGCGAGAATTTCAAGCTTCTAAAATTTTCTCAAGTAAGAAGAAGGGTGTAGCTGGCGTTGATTTTAAGGACCAATTAATATTTTTTAAAACCCAACTCCGCCACTTTTGTAGATACCGAAAAAAAAAATTGTTTCATAGACATGAAGGTGAAAGTTTGTTTCAATTTATCATACAAAAATAGAAAACTGAATTTTTGATCTCTGGAGATATGTCATTTCTAAAGGACTTTGGCTATCTAGAACGCCTGATCTTGCTTTCACTATGGGGCACGTTGAAAGGGAAAGTATATCGCAACGGACTGCCGATTCTCGTGAAACTACGAGAAGTTAGACTGTCACAAACGATGTATTGTGTTAACACGTGTGCAGGCATGTCTTGGTGGTAATTTCAGTACTTCCTACCAGACCATACTTCCAAGGTATGTCTCTTTTAATATAATTTAATTATATCTGTTGGTTTGAGGGTTATAAAGGAAAATCAGGGTCGAGAGAGCTTGTAACACTCCCATAGCATCATAGCAATAATTTAATCAATTCCTTTCCCTCGTGCAAGTCTTAATTGTAGTCTAAAGGTCGTGTGTCTGACTGGTAATCCATAGGTTTCTCTCTTTAGGAGTTTTACACAGAGTCTAACGATGACAACTGCGGAGCTACCTGATGGTGAGGTAGGAATCCCAGTCTTGAAAATCGAGGTGACTGCAAGGAGTAACGCGACCAATCTGTGGCATCCTTCGGGACGACATCCAACTTCCAAGACCTAGGTCCCTCATGGGTTGTCATGCCAGTGACAATTTTATTTTACATTTAAATTATATAGTAAAGTAAAAACTGTTGCAGCAATAATACTTTAAGATAAATAGTTTCTGTATGCAGAAGAATGAGCTTAAAGCACAGGTTGCTGAGCGTGCTACAGAAAAATATTTTTATACCACATTGTCATTGCTTATTACTAAACTACAAATTTAGGCTACAAATAATGAAAGAGTAACTAAGATCCTGAAACATTCATATAAAGCCACAGCAAAATAGAAAGTAATTAAAATGCTAAAACTATTGAATTAACTCACCTAAGCGTATATATAGGAGATAGCGCATTGGAGCCCTTGCCTCTGTGTCGAGTATGCTGCCGCGCATAGCCACAATGGAGATGAACAGCTCTACCAACAATGAGCCAGTCAAGATTACAAGATATCCCAGAATGTGTTCCCATAACAAAGCAACGCAACGTACTGTTCTGTCAAATTCCACAATTGCTAGCAGCACTGCCAAAACCACAATCCTAGAAGAAAGCAAAAAAGCTAAATAAAAAACCACGTTCTCTAATAGCATGCACTTACATTTTCAAAATCATGTTCCACACGCTTTAGACTCCTGGCCGCTTTAGAATCAACATTATCCTAAAATTGATCGCTAAGCATATAGTTAACAGTTGCATACCATGACCCCAAAGAAGATTTTTCATAATATCTCTTCTATTAGGTACTAGAAAATTCATTTTGTGCTTTTATGACTTTTATTGTTATGTGATACACATTGTTGCAAGAAATTAACTTTCGGCGGAAAAGCAATTGTTGTTGGCAACACTGGATTTGTCCATTTGAGGTTTATCACATTGGAACCAGCAATGATTACGGTTAGAAGGCTCTATTTCATTATTTGACTGAAAATACGCAACACTTATGACATGAAGGTGAGTGATGATAAACAAGATATAATTCTTTTCACAGTTCCACAAAGTAGAAGTGGATGCTCTTGAAAAGTGTGTAAGAATATGCTCTCATCGTCGGTGAATGTGACCAATGGCGGGTCTATTCAACGAGAACCTGTTTTACGAAGCTCGTAATCTAGTAAAACTAGTCTCCATTCTAGTATTACTTGTTTATTTTAAACGTGTGTGTTTCTAGAACTTATGAACGTAAACTATTAGTTACTAGTGTGAAAGACTGATTTATCAGCAAGCGATTTTGTTTTGTCAAAGTTCTGTTTCATGAAACACTTGGTATTGCATATTGTTAACTAATGAAATTCTACCCGTGAATCTCGAATGGTGAATTTACATACTAATATACATATTTTAGGTTAAATGTGGATTCTATCAATTAAGTTCAACGTATTTGAATTATAAAGCTCATTAAAGGTCATTTATGCAATATGTGGTCTTTAATCCATCAATCTTTTCCGTACTTCTTGAATCATCTATTTTCACCTGAAAAAATACCATAGATACCGAGTTACGTACACCATTATTTGTAGATAATAATATAAATGGCGAATATGAATGTAAAATAAGAGCACTTACTATTGTAGATTTTTGCTATGCAGCACTGTTATTTTATTTATTTATTTATTTATTTTTTTTTTGAATACTAAGAGATTATTTTCGATGTAGTAGACATAATGCTATTTCTTGGCTTGTATGTACGATTTAAAATAAATGCCGGGTAAACAAAATCGCATCAACAAACAGTCCACGGAGTAATAAATATCTCCGAAACAGCCTTCTCGATGCTAGGATACAGCTCGCTACAGTAGTAACTTGTGACAAGTGACTAATGACAAAATGTTACAATTCTACCATTGTAGAATAAATGTTTGTGAAACTTGTTTTATTAGAACTGGCGGAATTACGGCAAGTAAATTAATACACTAGCTTTTTCGTGAAACGGTCCAGTTTGGCATCGCAGTATATAATTCATGTATTGTTTCGCGAACTAATGATCATTGTACTAAATAACACAAAGAGGGATTCAGAGAGGAAAGATTATTTAAGGGAATTTGGGTCAAGAACTTTGCATCATAACTATAAAGAGGCGCACTAAATATTTTGTTCTTCTAGGCCCAAAGTAAATAAATGCTTTTGTATCTTTAAATTTAGTGCAATCAAAGTTAAGGTACAGTGAGCAGGGGAATAATTTAATGCTTCAGTAATATGTTATCTACAAAAGAACTATTAACATTTTATCATGCAATAAAGATAAAAAAAATCGTTAAATGGGTTGCGACCACAGCCTTCTACATACTGATTGCTGATATTATCTCAGTAATTAAACTGTAATGTTCCGTTTCACTTTAGTGTAGTAAACCTGCTTAATGGCTGTTTCACCAAGAAGCAAGCATATTTTAGACCATGTACAGCTTTAAATATATTAACAAAACACTCAAATAAAAGCTAGCACGGGAACTAACAACAAGTATGATGCTTGCTTATGACCAACTCCTAAAATGAATATTATGAGTGACAACCTGCAAATAGTGGGAATGATATAATATTGAACTTCCATTTATAAGAAAAGCATCTAACATATTAAACATAAAAACGAAGCAGAACGTGAATAACGCAAACACTAGATTCTTCTCAAAGTTGAACGCTATTCGTTCTGCGTTTGTCCGTTTACCTATCTAGGCTTTGTTATCATAAATTTGTGTAGTTAAGATACGCATTCACTGCATAAGAATTACAAGTGTAAAGTGCTTACCTTCAATACAGAATACCGCCATTAGTTGAGCTACATGTAGATTTTTCATTAGTTGCATGGCATCTAGCACACATTTTAATAAAGCAACTAAACAAGAACTTGAAACATTTCAAGCGAGCACCGGCTACACTGATACTCGCATCCCTGGAGACACTGTCTGTAAAAGATATATTTCTTTTGCCAGAAATGATGGATTGAACACCTCTATAACTTATTCCAATTTCAGAAGCGATTTCAGAAATCGTCAAATGTCAGTCACATTTGATAAGGTGCCGAAAGGAGCAAACGTTTGTTTCCATTACATACGTCGGGGGCCGATTTTGGTAACGTTTACTTTCGACAGTTTCTCGCCCTTTTGTGAAACGTTTATGCCAATCATATACTTGTTTTAAACTGCGTCTTATCCACAAACTGTACTCCCAATCTTTGCAAAATTTCGACCGATTTTACGCCATCCCGCGCAAAAAAATTAATATTGAAATTGATTGAAAGTGCTAACGAAAATGCAAACTGCAAGGTATCTACCTATCTGGTCCAGGCCATTTTAGATGTACCTCCTCGCGATTACAGAAATGTTAACACAATACTGATGTATACCAACTTATTATCTAAATTCTGAATAAAAATATAAAATTTCCACCTTGATTGCATCAGACCCCAGTCCCCGGTTCATCAGCAGTAGCCTTTTCGAATTCCAGGGTGCTAGGCTCCAACCCAACCCAGGGGATTAAAATAAAATATCTCAATTACTATATCTATACCATTATTTTATCAGCAAGTTAAAGTTCCTACAAACTACTAATCCTTTTATTTCTCAAACATCTACTATAATGAAATATGAAATTTATAAAGTGCTAAGAAAAATTTAAATATAAACTACAATGGGGCCTCCATCTATCTTAAGGTGTGACCCTTCACAATTACAATTGTTGAAACAATAATACATTTAACTAATATCTTTATCTAAATTCTCGTAAGTTAAACAAAGTACATTTCCACATTGCGTCAGTTTCCAGTCTCCGGTTCATCAAGAGCAACCTACTGGAATTCCAGGGGACCAGGCCCCGACCTAACCCAAGGCACCAAAATAAATATTTCACTTACTCTACCTGCACCAATTATTTTATCACCTAGTTACAATCCCTACAAATTACCAATTCCTTTATTTCTCAAATACCAACTGTAATCACCTTCTAGAGCAACTTCCAATATCCCAAGCTCAATTATTCAATAAATTTAATATAATTTCACTTCTAACCGTTCCCAGACCAATGGCATTTTCATAACCATCAGGTATTCTTTATTATCTAAAAGTTATTTAAATGACATATCTTTCAACTGACCATATCCATTTCATTTTTACCTTCTATAAGAGCTCCCCTATTTTGAGCATCTGCTCACGATTGTCAAAGATCTTTCTCAATACAATTCTTTCATTCCTCATTATCCATTTCTTACTAATTAAACTTTCCCTCCTAACATTTGTGGCTTTACATTGGGAGATAATATGAATTTCATCTTCCTTTTCCCCACAGATGGGACATATGCCCCTTAATTTCCAAACACCTAATCGAAACCAGGCTAACTCTTTTATTTTATTTTTCTTGCAAATTAAAACATACTTCTCCCCTTCTGAGTCATATTTTAATTCCTTATAATTTGCAGTGAACTTTTCTCCCTAATCTACCGCCAGGGGTGGCCGAGGTTGCTAAGTCGCGGACTCATGAGCGGGAGGTCTGGGGTTCAAATCCCACCAGGACCATCCTCCCTGACTGTTTTTTTTCAGGTTTTCCTCAGTCCTCATAACTGGCAAATGCCGGGGAGGTACCCTAAACTTAGGCCTGGAACGCTTCCTTAAAAAAAATCCTTTCCCAGTTTATCATTTCATCTCATGTATCATCCGTGTCCACCACCTGTGGTGCCTCTGTAGCAAAAACGGGTGTTAAACACTACTGAAAAAATGTCCCTAATTTGAGCAAATAAAACTTGTCTATCCATATCTTCCATTCCTCATCTCACTTTCCTCCAACAACCTCTTATAAAAATCCAATTTTAACCCAAAAATCTCCTAACCCATTTCTAAATAACTGTTCTCTAATTTTGTTCAACCATGTTTTAGTCATTATATCCAAATATATTTCTTGATATTTCAGGCATATTTTCACAACGTCAGTGCCCAACGCTCTTGAACCCTAAGTAAATATTTCAACACTCTCTCCATCATTAACCCTCTGACACTTACATTTCCCAACTCTATCAACGCTCCTGCATTTGCAGTATTATTTGGAACTCCCAAAATTAGTTTACAGAAAATTCTTAGTTGTAAATTCTTATTACACCATCCCTCCTCTATACCCCAAATTTCCCCTCCACAAATCCATCGTGGTTCAACCAAGACAGAATAAAGACTTTCAAACCACTTGATATTCATTACTGGCATCCTATATAAACATTTTCTTATCCCCGTCAAGGTCATTTTTCCTTCGCCAGTGCAGTTCTTTTCTGTTTTTCCCCCAACCTCCATTACTACTCAACTTTATGCCCAGATACGAGAATTCACTAACTACCCGAGTTTCTTTATCTGCCATGAACCATTTCTCATCCTTACGCAGTTAATTTCCCTTCTTAAAGGCAATGCTTTTAGTTTTATTGTGATTCACCTTCAATCCCCGCTCTTCACAATACCTATCAATCTCATTTATTGCTTATATTGAACATATCATCTGCATAAAGTAACCCAGGAATATCTACATTAATAAATTAATAATACTTCTTTGATCAATGGACGAGTGTACCTCCTGCTAGGACATGATGCTACTAACTAACAAACTGTTGTGTGAGGCTAACCAGTTTCCCTGAAATCCCCACAGTCTTAAACACGTGTCTCGCTCCGTACTGTTTGTAAGCGGTAAAATAAAACCTGTTTATATTTGATTCATTCTCATATTTTGAGCGCTTTGCACAGCATTGTGCCGAAGTTTAAACTCTCGCAAAAATTCTACGTGAGTCTCTGCTCTCCAAAATAATTGTAATGGCCTGATATAACAAAACGTAATCTAAGTACGGACACGGGTGGCTGAGATGGTTAATACAAGCACTGGTGAATAAAATGTATGTGTTTCCATTCTTACAGGACCTTCCTCCTTGGTTAACGTTTTCTTTTTCCTACACTTTTCTCAGTCCTCATCAATGTTAAATGCAGGGAAGGTACCCTAAACTTAAGTCTTAAAACGCTTCCTTTCTCCCGCCCAAATACTTTCCTAATTTATTATTTCATCTCATGTATCACTTGAGATGTTTCAAGTAAAAATAAAAAAAAATCATTATACAAACTATTAAATAGTGGCTTTAATTTCCCTACCCAATATTTAATAAAATCTGTAGTACAGATATATGTCAAACTTACAAACATCAAATATTTTAAGCGTTAACTTTATTTTCATACAAGATAAAAATATAGTTTAACTAAATCTTAGCACAGTTATCTTTAAAAGCTTTGCAACACTCTGGAATTAAAGAGTTGTGTGAAATACAAAGCCAGTGAATGTTGCACTAGAAGTGCCCACACACATATACTTTATGTTACTTCTTTCTTTCATTTTGTACAGTAGCAGTAAACAACCAGGTAAACAGTGGGTAAAACCTGCTTGGTACTTTAAATCAAATGTTATCTGAAACAAGAGGAGCGAGTCATTTTTCCAGCTGTTCTATAGTAACTCTTTGGGGTTTAATGCTTTCGGAAAGGTGTTAGATATAAACTGGAGAAACAAGCGTTCCATTTAGATAATCCTGCAATTAAATTAAATGCATGTCATCTTTTGTAACATGAATTCAGCTAGTTTACAGTGTGCTCTGTTTTCACTACAAGTAACTATTGACAACAAAATGTTACATCATAGGAAATAGTTGACATAATTCCATGTGTGGCTAAAATGTTTTACATACAAAGCGAGTGCATTCCTGTATTCTCAAAACTTATACTTTTAACAAATTTCGTGTATTGTAAGAAACATAAAAAAATAATATTCTTAAAAACAAGTCAGTCCTTGTACTATTAAGTATATTTCCAATGCATTTTCTTGTATTTTGAAGGGCCAGTGCTCAGCATCGACTGATCATGAATTCCGAAGCACACGTATAAAATACACTTTTTTGTTTCATGTGTATAAAAATAGTCTATAATTTGATTCTTAATTAATTCTGCTAAATTGAAGGAAAGCTTCATGTTAAACTTTTATTAATTAAATTTTTGTTCGGTGTAATTCATTTTGGGATAAATTATGAGCTAGGGAAAGAGTGTGCGCGTACGTATGTATACAGGGAGGGGAAGAACAGTTTGTAACTTCTAGGCCATCTGTTCATGTTCTGTTTTGTTTCCAAAGGCACTCATTAGATATAAGCATGGAAACATTTGCCAGGTAATCTACACGAGAGTAAAGAACAAGTTAAAATAAATGTCTGCCAAAGTGACGTAACCTAATCTCCACTTTACACATTTACGTTTAAGTTTTTTCTTAAAATCTCTCATTCAGTACAAGAGATTCATGTACTTTAAACCGCAGTTTTTCAGAACGAACAAACGTTGCAAATCAGTTTTTTTCCCTAAGAATTTACACTGCTTAGGACTTGCCGGATACGAAGAAAGATTAACATTCAGCACCACGAAAACCAGGCATAATTTTTACAGTATAACGAATTCAGTGCACAAATATTTTAAAAACAAATACTGTACAAGGATAAGAACAAGGAAAGGAATGAGAACAATGCGTCTGCCTATACAGAGGCTTATTGTGCCTTCACATGTCAAACTTACAGCACCACAAGCCCCATCTGATAGGCATCATAGACACTTCAATACTGAATACCTATAATTCAGCACCTGAGGCTCACTCAGTGCCGGACTTGGGTGTCAAAGCATTGTAGTCACCGTTTCCGGAGTTCAGAAAGCGAACTATCTAAGGTCGTAAAGGAGTATCAGAACCATGCGCTCGAGATTGCTCAGGAGTGTTCACTAGAGGCAATAATGTAATTTTCTTTGCTGAAATGGTGCCAGTGGGATGAAATGAAGATGAAGTGGAATAAAACTGACAAAACACGAGTATCCCTCAGACGCAATGAGGTTGTACATTAGGTCCGAATGTAATAAAAGTATTGTTTAGTAACTATGCAACAATTAAGATAGTTCAACATAATTTACGAGCACTGTGAGAGGAAATACGAGATGAATGTTGAAGTTGAATCTATTACTTACGTCTACAAATGAACTTCGAACATTATTAACGTATGTCTAATGAGTACACAACACTGTAATCCCGAGTAACGAGGATTTTCATTCATTAGGACTTAAGCCCCTTAAGAAAGAGGTTGGTCGACCAAATTAACACACATGATATCTTTACAACCTTCGCACAAGCGCCTTCCATGGTACATTTCTTAAATAAGTCATACTTTCATTGCTTGTCAGCCACATTTTGTGCTGTAACGTTGTTAATAATGCCAGAGTTTATAAACACCATTTCTTTGCACAATGGAACATGCCTTATTGCTTATGAAAACAGAGTAGAATAAAAACAAGGTAAACCTTTACAAGTGATATTGAAATATGAAACTTTTCTCGTCTTTTGTTTACACTCAAAGTTACAAATGAAGTTTACGAAGCTCACATTGCTTGTAATTAAAGTACGGATCTAATGTTACATGACAACTAAAGATTTATTTAGAATTCCATGAATTCACGAGCCTAGAAATAAAAAAAATGTAAATAAGCCAAGCCCGTCGTTGCAGCACAATGAAATTAAAAAGCAATGTTTACAGCAAATAGAATAAGGAGCCTTCGGCTTAATTCACCACAAGAACCTTCGGATTCGGCCGTTGCTAGAAACAGCGCCTTAGGACGATGAGTTTAAGTATTAAAGACCTTCTCTTAACTCGATGGGAATGGAAGAGAGAAGAGATGCTGATGTAAAAGATTCATGGGTTCGAAACAGATGCCAGCCATTCTGTGGTTATAGAGAAGAGGAAACCAATCGACCGTACCCCATAGATTTAAGCCAGATGTTAGGAAAAACGTGCTGTGCCTTCCGGCAACAATGTCTCTCATTTCATTTCAAGAAATAGTGAAGTGGCCCAATAAAGAGAGGCTTCAAGTGTGCAATGCCTTAAAAAAAAAAAAAAAAAAAAAAAAAAAAAAAGCTAAGGCATCTTAAGGGCCACTAATGCTATTAGTTTTCCTTCTCTACTTTCGAGCATCTGATACTGCAAAAAGTTGGTTCACAGCCCTAGACGACTGATGTGCAGAGAATAAATGAAGCAATCACCAAGGAAAATACACGAGAATCACTAGTGTGTGCAACACGCCTTTTATTTAGTGAGTCAGTTATTGTAATCAAGAATGCTATAGTAACTATGTGTTCGTTTAATCAAATGTTTGTGTTTTGTATGTTTGAGTAGTAAATTAAATAATGATCTACTCGTGTTGCATACAAGAAAGAAAGAAACAAGAATAACTGTATAAAGTGTTGGTGCATGCGAGTTATACAATTTGGAAATATTTCTAGAGAAGACCCGACAAAGGAGGTTAATGGCCATACTGAAGAGGGGGGAGATGGAAGGGGGTGTGAGTAAAGGGAAGGGGGCTCAAGAGTAAGGGTTTCATTCATGTCTATGTATATGTATTTAAATTATTAATAGAAGACTTAAATATTTCGAAGTATTTGTATGTATGTAGGTTTGTGTGTAGGTAGGTATGTGTGTATGTATTTATGTATGGATGTACGAGTATTGCCCTTTTGATTGCTATAAGATCGACATTAGCATGTACGGCCATAAGGCCCATTCGACAGTTATATATATTTGAATATATAATGACACAAAAATGGTGAAAAGTGATTAACGCTTATGTTAATACTAAGGAGTATTTTTCCTGCTTCTTTTTACCGAACAGGGTTTATTTCCCAAGTAAAAAAAATTGTTTGTACGTGGATAATTAGACAGGACATTCTAGATGTATAGAGTGGAAAGTGTTTCACGCTACCAATATATCTCAGTTTATCTCGAAAAAGCCTTGTGTTTCTGTTCTGTGTATGGCAACATAGCGGTTTTCTGTTGCTATTGCAAAAGCTCTTGTACCGGCAAACTGTAAACAAGGCGACGTGCACACTTCAGACGTAAACAAATACTCTCGCTCTCCCCTTCCATAGGATATGAAAGAAAAGTGAAAACGATATTGGATAGAGCATACTACCAGGTGCGGTCCATGGGCCCGGCCCCCCAAAGAAAACGAAATAATTATTAACGATTTTCTCTTCTCCTGAACTATTTAAAAACAAAATATGCATGAAAACGGCGATGTATAACCGATTATTTCTAATTGTATCTTACGCAATACGAACATTTCCTCTATACTGTAGTAGCCGTAGCATGCGGGTCCTCCGTTAGCGAGGGAAGCTCATGAGCCACCCCGGAAAATTTTACGCTTTAAAGTTATATCTTCATGGGCCAGCAAAGATTTTAAGGAATTATATTTATCTTCCTCCATAGATACATTCTCTTGGGCCAGCAGGAGGAAGGTCCATGGCCAGCGCTCAATATTCTGTTTTCTTAGAAACCAGATGTTGAAGAGTTACTGACACCAGGCATAACTGATTAGGGGTTTTCCGTATTTGTTTGAATTTGGGTGGCTTTCTCACTGTTTGTTAGTGGAAAGCCGACTTTCCCAGTGTTAACTGTTACATTAAAAAAAAATGTGTCTGTTTTGTAGCAATTAAAAAGTTTTATTGAAGTCTGCATTTTCGAGTCTATGTTTAACTGTTAAGTTGAAAGTGAAACGATTTGGAGCTCATCACCCAAAAGCTATAGGAGCTAACTCAGCAAGAAGGCATAAGATCAAGAAGGATATTTTATGATTAAAAAAAAAAACATATCTTGGCTGACAGCTTGTGAAGTGAGAAGTGTCTATAGGAATGAAATTAGGGAAAAAAAAAAAAACATTGAAATGGCAAATTTCATTTCTGTACAGATCGATGAAACGACAGATATTACATGCATGTCCCTTTTTTACGACTTTACAATACACAAGTGGGGGTAAACAAGATTGAAAGATTCATAAAATTCATTGCAGTTTCTGAATTGACTGTAGAAGGCTTATGGCATACTTTAACAGCTGAATTAAAAGAGGTTCATATAAACCAGAAGTTTATAGCACAAACGTAGGATGGCGCTGCAGTTATGAGAGAATTTTGGGGAGGAGTATAAATCATAGAGACCTTTCCCCAAGTCATTTGGGTGTCATGTAGTTATGCTCCTGGTCACATACCTCATAGAGGCCACGAGCAGCCACTACATGATACGAAAATTAATTATTTTGTAATTAAAAATGTTGTTTCAGTTACATTATCCATACCACGCTTTACGCTTTCAAACAAAATTAGTATAGTAACCAAAACTAGGATACAAAACTCTTAAATAATTTTCTTTATTAAAGGCAAACCTTTTGTGTTAATTATTCTTTAACAAATCACCAATAACTTTGAGAACTTTGGATAATGCTGTTTACATTTAGTTCTTCTACAGTTCCCACTTCTTGGCGTTCACCTTATACAGAGGGTGCCAGAAATGCATACACACTTCAAGCAAAGAAAAAACGCTGTTAACATAACAAAACTGAATTCACACATACAGAAAATGATGAGCACTAATCATCTTAGACTTTTATAGTTACAACAGTTGCTCAAAATACCCACCATCGGCGTCGATACACTTCTGAGTATGTTGAACTACTGATTGAGTTTACGAAAGTGTCCTCAGTGATTGCAACATATGCCGTTTCAATTTCTTCCCGAAGTGCTGGCAGTGTAGCTGGTTTTCTACGGTATACAACATTCTTAAGAGTTTCCCATGGGTAGAAGTCCAACGGAGTTAGATCCGGATAACAGTTCTGTTCTATACACACGTCTCCATTACCTTTGAACTTCATTATTCTCGGTTTCCCAATACCAGTTCAAAATTTCTTTCCGCTGTTCAAATGGTAATCTTGGCTCCATTTTGTTGTAGCAACGCTTGCACAACGTAATGTGAATCACATCTGTTTACAGAACACCATACGATAATCTTGATTTCATTTGTTCATTGTTGATTTATCTGTCATGTAATAAAGTTATCATAATATGAGTCTCACATGTTTACAGAGCATCATATTACACATTACTGTTGTTTTTCGGTCCAACTTTGAAATATATTAAATAGATATCTACTGTGAAAGTGTGTAAACATTTTTTTGACACACTCGATATTTTAAGTCTCCGGAAAAAAAAAAAAAAATCTAGGGGATTAAGATCGGGACTCCTAGCAGGCCAGGTGATAGGGCCTGCACGATTAGTACATCAATCCCGCATCGGCACACTGCGTGGGTAATGTGAAGGGGTGCTCCGTCGTGCTGAAACACCATCTAGCGCCTGGTTTGTACAGATATATCCTCCAGAAGTTCAGGCAGATGCTCTTGAAGAAAAGTTAGATAAAAAGCGCTATTCAATCTTTTTGAGATAGAACCACAGGTCGAATCAGCATTATCACCCTAAACCCATTAAGACGGAACCTTGTCTGATGAAGGCATCAGATGTTATGAATGCAGAAGAGTTCACTCGTAGTAAAACAAACTTCATCATTAGTAAACAATATATTGCTGTACCTTGACCAATTAACCATGCACAGAGTGCAATTGGTGACTGAAAATCTCTCCAGATAGGCACTGCACACGTTGCATATGATATGGACGCTGCATGTTCAAAACTCTTATCACGATTAAAATGTAAGCATTTCAACCATTGTGACTATTTTTATTTGGATCTTAACGACGAGTTTGTGCTTTTGCTGGAAGTTTACGTCCTGGTCTAACATGAGCAAGCATTTCGTTTCCCGTATCTGCTAATCTTTGTGCGGCTCTGTAATAATACGCCGACATGGAGCTTTTCTTTGAGAACCTTCTGGCCTCTCCATAAATTAGCACAATATCCAAGTATTCCTTGTACAAGGAAAATAAAATCCCGTTCGTCCTCGAAAGGGTTTTAACACCATAATTTTGATCGAAAAGGCAAAGTTTAAACATCAAGGTGTCACTGACGCACTTCCTCGCCCCCTATAATTGTGCACTGCAAGCGCTGGACACCCGTCTCAACAGATCCACGGCGTTACAAATTTTCACTTAGAAATTGTTTTACAACAATGAAAATGGTTAGTAAATTTTTGGATTTACTTTATAAAGATAAAAAAGATGTTGTTCACACAAAGATCATAAATCCGTTTCCACAGTAATCAGCCATTTTCTTTGAACCATTAACGCACTACATCACTTCAAACATTTGACAAACGATTTTTTTTCGGCTGAACGTTACTTTATGCACCAACATTTTGTTAGACATATTATTTTGCATGTATTGCGTAGAATCGCTTGTTAACATTTGGTGCAATGATTACTTTCCACGCTGTATTTTGGTACGAATAGGAATTACTAAGCACTAAAACCGCAATGAAGCGGAATGAAGTTATGTTGTTACTGGACTTTTTTTTAATGATTTATTTATGGACGCTCTTTAACAGCTCAGTTCATCAGCGTCCCATACAACTCAGGGCGTGAAACGGCCGACAAATTTTGCTCAGAGGGCTCTCTTTCAGGCTTGAGGTTCTTTTTCGTGCCGTAAATGTACGACACGGGACCCACGGCTTTACTTCCCTTCCGAAGGAAGCCATACTTAGGATTTTTTTTACGCCCCGAAAAAATCCATTGGCCGGATTCGAACCCGCAATCTTGGGTTTAGGAGGCAAGTATGGTAACCACTACACCACCAGGACCGACAGTTACTGGACGTACACAATAGTTGGGAGAGCTAAAATAGGTCACGAGCTAAAATCCATCATCTTTCCTTACGCCTGCCACTCATCAGTTATTGTTTTACTGCCGGGCGATGGCTGGTAACTTCTGTTCTTGCATTATTACCGTTTGAGTGTACCAAAGTCGATGTTGTGTGCTTAAGAATTCCGATGTCTATATTTGTCATTCAAAGCGATGTAAGTGACCTACAACTACCACTTCAAAACATTTAAATATAAAAATCAGCAAGGTAGCAAAAGAAACGAGCGACATTTATAAACTAAGGAACAGTTACACTACGCAATTAGAAAAGGAGTTATTAATATGAATAATATAACATTTTAAATTGATACTTAAGTAAAAAGCATACCAATTAATTTATGTGTAAATAAGAGCTACACCAAACCTTCATTCAATTTCATTAATGGAGATTAACCTGCGAAAGGTATGGGGGATGTTTGTTTAAACAAAATTTGCCATAGCGCTATTCATTCTTAAATTCTTGAGATAATCGTCTTATTTTGCAAAATCTTGTAACGTAGGAATTCACTAATTGCTATCAACTGCTGGCCTTTGTAGCTGTAACATGTTATCAGTGTAGTCAAATTGTGACGATGCAACAAACTCAAAAATTAACAAACCTTGCAAGGATTACAATCAAAATATTGTTAAACTTAATTATAAGCGTTAATATGCAGAGCGGAAGGTTATGCTGCTATTTTCTGTAAAAAGAAACCTCCAAATTTCAATGAAATACTTAACATTATGTTTAAACAAAAAATAACATACATTGGACAAAAGACCACTATCTGGTAGTGATCCAGAATTTATAGGTAATCGGTTATCAGAATTTACTTTTTCAATTTTAAAGATCTGTAATAAAAAATGCAACTCCTCGCTCTGCATGCTTATCTTGTAAGTGGCTTGTGATTGAGAGACTCTGGTCACATCTTTGTGAGGACGAATGCAACGAGGATTTTGACATATACTTCAAAGTTAACTCTTTCACCTCGGGCAATATCAAAATTCCAGAAGGCTAAGTTTATTGAACTTTTTTCGAGAAGTTTTATGATATTGTTGTCTTCTGGTCTCAGACTTAAAGTGATATGGTTGGTTCTCTTTCCTTACGACTGGCCGTTATGTTTAGAGAGACCCATTTCGCTCAAATCTTTGAAAATTCCAACTTGTGGACAATTGCGTTAAGGGTGCCCGCAGGTAAAATGTCTAAATCTTGACATATTTTGGCATATTACTTGGCATTTTTATCACCAGAATAAAAAACATGCTCAAATTTCCATGTTTATATTTCTAATAGTATTTTTTTTTAAAAAAAGTAATGCTTTATTAAATTTTATATGCTAATATGGTAAATGTTTCACATTATGTAGAATTTATACTTCTAAACGTTTCCTTCCTTAAAAAAAATACTCATTTCATCTCATGTATCATCAGTGTCACCGCCTGTGGTGCCTCAGTAGTAAAAACGGGCAATAAACACTAATAATAATAATAATAATAATAATAATAATAATAATAAAAACAAGCGTTGCCATCTATCACCGCCACGGATGGCCGAGGTCGTTAAGGCGCGGAGTCGTGAGCGGGAGGTCTGGGATTCGAATCCCACCAGGATCGTTCTCCCTGAGTGAGGATTTTCCAGGTTTTCCTCAGTCCTTATAAGCGGCAAATGCCGGGAAGGTACCTTAAAATTAGGCCTGGAACATTCCTTAAAATTATTTCCCAATATATCATTTCATCTCATGTATCATCAGTGTCCATCGCCTGTGGTGCCTTTTTTTTTTTTTGATTGGTTTATTTATGGACGCTCTTTAACATCTCAGGTCATCAGCGTCCCATTCAACTCAGGGCGTGAAACGGCCGACAAATTTTGCTCAGAGGACTCTCTTTCAGGCTTGAGGTTCTTTTTCGTGCCGTAAATGTACGACACGGGACTCACGGCTTTACTTCCCTTCCGAAGGAAGCCATACTTAGGATTTTTACGCCCTGGCTGGTTTCGAACCCGCGATCTTGGGTTTAGGAGGCAAGTATGGTAACCACTACACCATCAGGACCGACCCTGTGGTGCCTCAGCAGTAAAAACGGGGATATGAACAAAATGTAATTTTTAACCAATTGGTATCCCAAACAATTATCTTGTCTGTAGTTTTAAGTTACTATTGGAACTACCTGTAGCGTTTATAGCATTCGACTTACAGCCTTTATCAAAATGAGAGCTTGCTGGTCGAAAAAGAGTTCATTACAAAATTATGAAGAGAGACGAAAAGAGAAGATTCCCTCATTTACTTTACAGAAAGGATTAGAAGGTGGAACTTCCACTTAAGAATGAAGGCTAATGTAGTGTACAGCCTAATCTTTGCCTCAGGAACAGTTACCTGCTCTCCCGGAAGGAACGGGGGCTCGCAAAGTTTGTGAGAGGGTGGACTTGATGGATGCTCCTTCAAGAGTCGTATGTTCTGCGAAAATCGCTCTTTAGGGACTCCATATACCACCCCCGAAAGAACGGAGACCATAACATATGTTGGGGATGCAGCGCCTAATCTGTGGGGGACCGAAGGGGAATCAAAACACAAATAAGGCTTGAATAATGTACCAAATATGTCCCGCCGTTAACTTGTTCTTCGCATTTATAATTCAAACAGGCGACTTTTTCTGCACGGTGTACCTAAAATTTAGCCCACAATGCTTAGTGAAATTGGATGTTTAAGGAAGCAGAATGAAACACGTTACCATGCAGTAACAAATTCCGCTGAAGTGGTTGCAGCCTTCAAGGCAACGTCCCACGGCTCAAGGTTACATAAACTTCCTTGTTATCTGTTAGTTTGAAGAACTGCACAAGCGATCCACTGGCTTTGGACAAGAATTCTGATATTTTAACGAAGCCCTAAGTTTGTAGCCCGCTGATATTTACCAGAATGCAACACAACGCGCAGTCAATGAGTTTTCCGTTTAACTATAGAAAAGCAAATCACATGCTCACATTTCAATCAGTATTAAAAGCATTACAAATAGCGGAAATCTACATTGTCGGCAGGTACTATGTTCATTTATTGCAATTTCTTCAATTTTAATTTTATTGGTCGCGGAGAAGACTGCAAACATGAACGTTAAAAACATAATGCTTAGCACTAAATCTAAAAATTTAAATAACAATTTATACTCATAGACTCTGGAACATATATTTGTATCTTATTAATTACCTATTTACCGCCACGGTGGCCGAAGTCGTTAAGGCGCGGACTCGTGAGCGGGAGGTCTGGGGTTCGAACCCCACTAGGACCTTCCTTCCCGACTGAGATTTTTTCCAGGTTTTCCTCAGTCCTCATAAATGGTAAATGCCGGGGAGGCACCTAAACTTAGGCCTGGAACGCTTTCTTAAAAAAATATTTCTTTCCTAATTTATTATTTTATTTCATGCATCGTCATTGTCCACCGCCTGTGATGCGTCGGTAGTAAAGTGGGGCGATAAACACTAATAAAAAAACCTATTTCTATTGTAAAATATAATTATTGAATTCACTAATGAAACTAATGTACTGTCCTAGTTATTGCACTGGTGATATCAATAGAGGGAATATTTTTTAGCTACGGACCTCCTGAGCAAGCTTGCAATCGGACAAAAGAAGACAGGGCCGCCATGCGTAAAATTAGAATTTTAAATTTAATATCAATGTTTTTACTGAAAGAATAAAATTATATTGTATTTAAAGTTGATAATAAGCACTAACTGTGTTATAAGAGGCATTGGAAATGGTGCCCCTAAGCGGCAATACATTGCCGGCATCTGCATGGGGAAACTCCTATTTTTGATCCAAATTATTTCGCAAGAGCACGCGTTTCTTGTCTCTCAACATTTCAACAAGTGGGCGAACTGTTTCACACCTGGAACACCATTGTCAGGATATTTCCTGTAAATTGCCTTGCTAATTCTATGCAATAGTCTCTTTTCACCTGCGTGTCTTACACAACTCGTTTTTCACTATTTATGTACTGGATTAACTAAAGTAGAACAAACTGCATACAAATTACACACAATGAAAGAATCGAGTCACAAACGAACTCGCAACCAGTAGCTGACAAAACCTCCTTTAAATTATGTAACGATAAGTTGCTACCTGCTTATGAATTATATAGCCTTGACGACGATTTCTCCATGTACGCAACCTACTAGTCCATAGCTCAAATAGCCCCAATGTGTATGCTACTTTGCGCTTAAAGTACGTAAAATATCAAACTTATACCAATTATTATACAAGTATGACTTTCTTCGCTTAACTTATGTCGTCCCTTAAGTTCCTTATCGGATAAACAACACAATAAAACGTCACCGTTAA
Organism: Metallyticus violacea; assembly: GCA_030762175.1. Lineage (NCBI taxonomy): Eukaryota > Metazoa > Arthropoda > Insecta > Mantodea > Metallyticidae > Metallyticus > Metallyticus violacea. The sequence goes on from CM060846.1 coordinate 32,504,051, forward strand.
AACGTAACCTCTAGGTTAGGTTAGGTTTAATGTAATGAGTTGCATTATCCTAATTCATGGTACTTTTATGTTCATGTTACATTACTGGTACAGATGAATCAATACATAATGTAAAAATCATGTTCAGCACATGTTAACTTGAGTGATTAATGATGTTCGTTTCTTACTATGCCTTTCGCGTTACTGCTAAAGGCATCAGATGTTCCAATGTAATGTCACGTCACTGAAGATCATTTTATGAAGCTGTTCTCTGCTGGTCTCACGTCAGTATACATTCATTCGCGAAGATGGTCAGAAAGTTTATTCTAAAGCAAAAGCAATTTTGCATAAACCTTATTTTATATAAAAATAAACTTTTAGGATGCATGAGAATTAATCAGACATTCCCTGAACATCTGCCGCCTACCAGAAATGAATTTTAGGATACTGTATTCAAATCTTAAACTACTGGTTCAGCCCAAAACAAAAAACATGAATGAAAAGGCACAGTTTGGGGCAGAGGAAAAATTGGCGCAAATCTTGATCGTTCTGTATCATATTCAATCGTTTTTGAAATGTAAAGTAAAGCATTAGCAATGAAAAGTGGAAGGCACACCACGTGTGTGTCCGAACAAACGAAAATTGTGCCGTTTGGCCTGGGATAGACAACTTTTACGTACCCTTTGGGCTCTTACAGCAATATTTTTCCTCTCATATCGTACATACTTAGGACTGCCAGGAGGAAGAGTAGTCCTTGTGTGGGTAAAAAGTTATTGTATTTAGTTTAAGTGCTTTAAAATAATTTCGGTCATTCCGTCAAGATGACATTTCATTTTCGCCTCTACGTGTTTTATAATTTAGCCTGGTAACCAACGTGTTTTAAATACTCTAATACGGACAGTTTTACTTTTCTACATGTTTTAAACTTTTCAAATAGTTGACTTGGTTTTTGTTTAGGTATTAGTATTACGTTGTAGCTGGGAAATTCTTTTTAATTGAATTAATTTTGTTTCATGTTGCACTGATAGGATAGACGTTTACCGCAATGTGGAGTATAAAATTGTTCACTGAAATGACTGTGGAAAGACCCTAGACCATTTTCAAAAGGTTCACCTGCCTGCATGTCCGGTGAAAATAACGAATCTTTGGCGATGTAGTCGTCAAATACGAAATCTAAAAATCGTATGTAAGTTAGTGACGGTACGATTGATACCAACATGGTAACAGTATCACGGACTTCATATCAGTAACAACCGCAGTTCAAACACACAATAAAGCCATTTATCTATTTCTGAATGAAAATTATCATCTTCCTTCCTTAAATTCGAGAATTTAGACAGTACCAGTTTTGCAAAAGGTGAAATTTACAACTTCGTATTATTCACTACGGCAAATCTTCACAACCGCATTTTGAAAATCAACATAGAAGACTGTTAGATGCAATGTCAATGCAAACATGTTCGCAAAGTTGTTTAATTTCAGTTCTACTTAGTTTTCCATTGTTTTAGAAAATATAAAAACTAATCTTACTGATACGTAGTATGTACAAGAATGGTTTACAGTTTAGCAAAGTACTTAGGCAAATATGAAAATGTTCCATCCACAAAGTTCGACTTAACACTGCATAATAACTTTAAATTTTCGGAATAAGTAAAAATAACCAAAATTTTGCTGAATTAACAAAACAAAATTGTTCACTCTCAAATAACATTGAATTGTGTCCATCAACTAATTGAGCAATGACTTCGTCTAGACTTTTCGGAAGATGTATACGGCGAACTCTATACAAGGAATGTCGTATTAACCATATGTCTTTGTGCACTAAATTACCAGTTACTTACCTCGTGCTGTGTCTGAATGCTGGAGTGTATCAACTTGTTGGGTGGCAAAATCAGCTTCTACTCTACTTTTATTTTAGAGTAGGTCTTTATAACTTTCACAGAGATTCTTTTATCTGTTTTTGACTTGTGATTATGCTTATGCTTACACTTATTCACTTTTGGATGCGATATATCAATAGAAATCACAACTTTACTTTTTTTGCTGGTGTAGGAATATTTACCTTTCCCACGCTTTAGCTCACGACGTTTACTTCGTTTAATAGTTTTACATACAATGCTCACGTTGTCCTGTTTTACAGTTAAAGTGCAGTCTTTACGATATTCCATCTTTGAAACACCTTTATCTGTTACAGCACATTCTCGGTTTGACTCTCTTGTCTGTACACTGGCGTTGTATACCACGTCATATCCAACCGACCTAACAAAACACTGTCGGGAAGTGGTACCAACTTAACAGTTTCACAAAAGTCTCGAACGATGCCTCAAACGATATATCGACTTCTGTCCCAAATGCGCAGCAATTTTCAGGCACTAAAAAACTTGACCGACCCAGACGTGCTATGTCATGTTTTTTAATTGTGTTTAACGCCCGTTTTAACTACTGAGGCACCACAAGCGGCGGACACTGATTATACTTAAGATGAAATGATATTTTGGGAAAAGATTTTTTTTTACAAGGAAGGAAACGTTCCAGGCCTAAATTTAGGCATCTCCCCGACATTAAGCAAAGCTGGCCTAATTGTTATGCTCATATCCGGCGCGATGGAGTAAACTACTCCAAAAAATTACTCCGGAAGCACTCCAAAGACTGAAACTAAAATACCTAGTTCTCCAACAATGCCCAGACATCCTGCTAATACTCCTTTCAAAAGCAAACACCCTATTAAGAAACAAAACACACACAAAACTAAAATAAACAAAATTAAAGGAAGTAATTTTGGCGCTGTTATAAAACAACTAGGAAGGAATAATAAACCTAGCTCTAAATCCAAGAAAGTAGCCGATCAAGAACTTAGGACCGCTACCAAGCATCACTCTGTTGCAAACTCTGGATAAGTGTTATCTAAAAGACAACATGGCAGATTACGACAAGCGTAGAATAATCAAAATTGGCCAAATAAACGCCCAGAGAATTAAACAAGTGATGTTGGAATTAAATAAAATTGCAGAAGAACTGAGATTAGATTTATTATGCATTCAGGAACCTTATTCCTTTAAAGGCAAACTAGCACACACCCCAGCAAGAGCACGGATAATTAGTCACGGAGAAAATCCCATGGCATCAATTATAATATATAATCCAAATTTACAAATAGTCAATATAACACAATTAGGAAACAAACATGAAGTAACATATGACAGCGGAAAATTATTCTAACAAATCAATATTTTCAATAAAGCCATTCAATCGATCCTTATATAACAAAAAATAAAAGAGGTCAGTAACACTTTTAAAAAAAATTGTGCAAATTTTCACAAGCGATGCCAATGCCAAATCTGACTGGTGGTATAGTAACATCAAAGACGAAAGAGGAGAAAAACTGGAAGAAGCTATTTCTGAACAAAATCTTCTTGTCAATAATCAACCCAACAACCCTCCTACTTTCGAAAATAGAGCCGGTGCTACTGCCAACATTGACATAACTTTATGTAAGTTAAGCTCAAATAATAAAATAATAAATTGGAAAGTAGGTCAAGATATGACCACTAGTGATCACAGATTAATCTATTTCGATCACTGCACAGGAAAACCAAAATTTAAAGAAGGAAGAGGAGAGAAAATTTACAATTACAAACAAGCAGACTGGAATATTCTGAGAGGAATTTGAAAACTTAAAGTTACAATGCGAAGGAGAGTCTATTGACAAGGACGCCAATAACCTTGTCCAAACAATACGAAAGGCCATGGAGAAATCTGTTCCCACAACCATACCCAAAAAATATTATGATACCATTTGGACGGATGCACTGCAAAAAGCAAGAAACAAAGTTAGGAAACTAAGAAGAATTTATCAAAGATCGATAATTGCAGAAGGGAGAGAAACCTAAATAAATATAGAGAAACTAAAAATAAATATAAAACCACTTTAGTAGAAACAAGGACGAACTCATGGGAAACATTCGTAGAAAAGAAATTAGACACCAATATATGGGGAATGCCCTATAAAAGTATTATGGAAAAAATCAAGAAACCGGATATTCTAAATACAATAAAAAAAGACAATGGTGAAATGACTACAGACTGGAAAAGCTCTGTAAATGCCTTTTTGTACAAGTTACTTCCACAGGATGATAAAAGTATGGATAATATTCAGCACATTAAAAAAAGAGTGAATATGAATACCATATATAGAAATAATAGACTAATCTACCCATTTGATGTGTTGGAAATTAAGTTAGCTATAAATAAGCTAAAAGGGATAAAGCAGCTGGTCCAGATGGAGTAATGAATGAAGTTTTGATGAAATTGGAAGATAAAACTACACCGTTTTTATGTCGACTTTTTAATGACTGTATATGGCAAGGGTGCTTTCCCTATTGCTGGAAAGCAGGAAAAGCTATTATCCTGAAGAAAAGTACCGACAAGGATCCTAAGGAGCCGAAATCATATAGACCTATATGCCTCTTAAATACTCTTGGAAAAATCTTAGAAGCACTCGTCTGTAAAAGATTAAAAGAATTTAGGATCATGACGGGTATGAATAACTCAATTCGGCTTTAGAAAAGAAAAATCGACTCAAGACGCAATAAACCACTTATTAGATATGGTCAATAACTCAAACTCAAAATATTTAATTGGAATTCTAATTGGCATTTCTGGCGCTTTCGATAATTTATGGTGGCCGGTACTATTTGAGAGGTTGCGGGAAATAGATCTCCCTAAATGTCTATACGCAGTATTAATGGACTACTGCAAAGACAGAAGGGTCTATTAAAAAGGTACTGAAGAAACAATGTACAGAGATATAACTAAGGGATGTCCCCAAGGCTCGATCTTAGGACCAATATTTTGGGACACAGTTTTGGAAACTCTTTTAGACGAACTAAACAACGATGAAAATGTGGCAAAAACCATCGCGTATGCCGACGATGTTTTATTTCTAATAGAAGGAAACAATAGAGCAGATATAGAAAGAAGAGCGAATAAATTAACTAATAAATTAAGTAATTGGTGTAGTAAAACTAAACTCCAAGTCCATCCAACTAAATCAGGCTACATGCTTTTGAAAGGTAAACTCAAAAGAAATTCATGCATAAAATATAACAACCAACATATAAGACGCCAAAAAGAAGAAAAATATTTGGGAATTTACTTAGATGAGAAACTAAACTTTAGGAAACACACTGAATACGTACGAAAAAAATCCGAAAACGTTATGATGAAATTAGCAAGATTAGTTCAGTGGAATTTTAAAATTCCATTAAACGTCATTACAGCATACTACACGAGCATTTTTGCTTCAATAATGACTTATGGAGCAGGGGTCTGGGCTCTGAGGATGAAGGATGTCCAAATAAAAACTCTATTAAGAAGCAAAGGAAGGTGTTATTAAGATTTACCGGGGCATTAAGCACCTCACCCACTATGGCCCTTTTGTAGTAACAGGAATATGGCCAATTGACCTATTGATTAAATTTAGAGGCGCTGTTTATTGGTTGAAGAAAGGCAACTTGGAGAAAGTAAGTTTAATAATCGGCAGTCACTGCAACAATTTAAATGAAATAAAACATAAATTGAAAGAACAATGGCAGCACGAATGGGAAAATTCCGAGGCAGGCAGGAGAAATTTTGACTTATTTAACAGCATTTTTGAGAGATTAAAACCAAAATTTATACAATCTACCAAAGGCATGATACATTACCTTATAGGACACGGGCCTTACAAAACTTATAGAAAGAAAATTAACAGAACAAAGGACGATATCTGTACACTTGGCAAAACACAGGATAACCCAGAGCATGTGTTATTTGAATGCACACGCTATTTAGAACATGTGAGAGAAGAAAGAGAAAGTTTAAGTGGTCATCAGGTGGCACATATACTTAGAAATAAGGGCCTATATAAATACCTCAAGCAGGCCGCACTCAAAATAAGTAACCTAGCACGGGAAGAGGTAATACCACAGGAGCAGATAATAAGATGTAATGAAAAAGCTGAGGACGAGGTAAGAAGATCAGAAGGCATACGTATGCAAAGACAACCCCCAAACACAAATAACTTGACAAGAATAGAAAATATACAAAATAACTTTAATTAAATCAACAGGAAGAGAATATTAGAAGGAGAAGATAAAGGTAAGGCAGAAGGGAATATGGAGATGAAAATGCCTAAAAAATATAATAAACGGGGATAATTTTGATTTACAACCCGAAGTAGAGAATATACCTATAAGAGTTTTGACACCGGGAAGAAGATGGAAGAAGGAAGATTACAGAAGGAGAAGGAAGGGTGTTGGAGATACACGAGAATGAGCCGCGGCAGGAGATGGAGGATGGAGAAGTGGTGTCCGGAGAGGAGGAGCTGAGCGCAAGAAATGTTGCAACCAGGGGACCAGGAGGATCAAGCGAGATGGAAGAAGGAATGGTTGGGAAGAAAAGATGGAGAGTAATATGGTGGAAGCGAGGTGATGATGTTTAATGAGTTCAAGTGTTGGGACAAATAAATGAAATGAGTAGGAAAGATTAATAATGATAAATGAACTTTAAGTGAAGTAAGTTTTCAAAGAGAAGGATATTATTATGTTTGTAATAAATTAAGGAGAATTAAAACAATTAAGGATAATGTCGAATTTAAGGGAATTTCTGCCGAGTACTGGATACCAGTACATACCGCTGGTAACCAGTGGTTAGTAGTAGTATAGTTGTATAGTTATGGTATAAATTTAAAGGATAGAATAGCTTAACAGCTATAATTCCTACTGGCTCCCAGTAATATTGTTAAATTGTTAATTTGGTAGTTTTGTAGATTTTGGAAGATTAAATTGGGAAGTAGTTAAGTAAATTTATATTTTGGTTCAATTAATTATTTTGTTATTTTTTGTTTATTGTTTTATTATATTATTTTAATTTAGTTATTAGGAAAATCTGTAAAATAATGTATTAAAATATTATTGAATTGTATAGTTATGATAACAATAAATGGAAATTTTGATATACACGCCCTGGTTTAGGAAACCAGGTACCAGGGTGGCGTATACAGATTTTATTTTATTATTTTTATTTTTTATCTCCCCGACATTTGTCATGTATGAGGACTGAGTAAAACATGGAAAAAACCTCAGTCAGGGAGGACGGTCATGGCGGGATTCCACCCCAGACCTCCCGCTCACGAGTTCGCGCCTTAACGACTTCGGCCACCCGTGGCGGTCGCTACGGCTAGTGAGAAACATTAGAGTGGCGGAACTTAATCGTTTCAATCAGAATAAGTTTTACATATACATACCTCTTTAGTTGAGAATTGGATGACAATTCCAGCGTCTTTTCTAATATAAGATGTACACATGTTTTAGAAAGTACAGTTGAAGTACGGACAAGCTTGGTAAGCCGAGACAAAATACACATGAGCGGACAAGGTTTATAACTAAAGTCTATAATATGCAATAGATACTAAACAAGTACATAGCTCAGGAAAAACTTACAATACCGTATAAGTCTAGTTTTTCAGGTACAATGTTGATCCTATAGACGGTTTTGTCTGGGTTGGTGGGCTGTGAAACAATGTAATTTCAGTTGATATCTTCAGAGACTGTTTCCCTCCGTGAGCTCAATGTTAGACGGCATGGTTTCAAGGGTCCAACACTGGAAATAATTTTTATTAAATACCCTAGTTTTCATGTCAGTTATAATTTTGTATAATAATATCCATAATTTTATATAAGGATAATAATTCATTATTTTGGATATATCGCTACTTCCATAATATTGCAACAATTCAAGCGAAGATAAACAGTCCTATCTCGCCAATGTTAAATCGCCTCTTTTTAATAAAAAATCTCTGAAGATATCAGGGTAATTATTTAATGAAGTATTTTGATATTTGTTTAATCTGATATCCTTTAATAATAAAGTACTACATATGAAAAATACTGTGATTTTTATACATTTTATATATATTTAGTTAATTTGTTTTTTTTTTAAAGCCATATACTTGTCACTAAATGGTAGAATAGAACCATAATATCACTCGAGTGTTGGTATTATGGGTACATTGTTTAATTTGGGGGTAAAAGGAGCATGGAATTTTTTTCTTCCGGAAAAATCATTCCAAACATAAACTTTGAGAAAAGGTTACACGTGCTTGAAGTGCTTCCTGGGATGTAGCACTAGAGTACTCAACCTTGTCCTATGAGATATTGCCTCATTAATCATGAAATCCTGACCTGGTTCAATTGTTAAAGTATAGTTTCTGTATTGCTTCATATTTTCACTCTTCGTACATTAAAAGTCAAAACAACATTATATATCCGAAATTTTTAAAGATTTTCATAGAACATACACATTCTCTGGAAACCTCGACCAGATTGTGTCTTGCCATGAAGATATTTACTTCTGCAAGGTTACTGTAAATTGGTTTAATGCTAAAAAATAGTACCTTCTAGTTAACTGCATAAGCAGATTCAGCTTTCAAATATTTACGCTACGATGAACACATACAAGTATTGTTTATGTGTTGTTTTTGCTGCCTGAAAAATGTGGTTCAAAAGTTTTTATCGTTCTTTCTATATTGTCTGCGTTCTTTTTATACTTGGTATATCCCCACGGATGGCCGAAGTCGTTAAGAAGCAGACTCGTGAGCGGGAGGTTTGGGGTTCAAATGCGACCAGGACCGTCCTCCGTGACTGAGGTTTTCCTCAGTCATAAATGGCAAATGCCGGGGAGGTACCCTAAAATCTTTGGCCTGGAACGTTTCCTTCCTTAAAAATTTTCTTTCCTTTATATAATTTTATCTCAGTATCATCAGTGTTCACCGCCTGTGGTGTCTCAGTAGTAAAAAGGGCGTTAAACACTATTAAAAATACTTGGTATGTTCACAGTTTGTCAAATATAGCATCAGTTATGTTACCATCAGACAGTACAGTTTTGATTATCTACTGCTTTAGTTTCCTCAGTTGTGAGCTGCACGTCCAAAACATAACAGTATTAAAAGCAAGCTCTCCATTTGGCTTCATATTTTACAATCATCATCCCCAAGAAATTAAATACATCATGTCCACGATCTTTATGTGAACGTTGGAAAATATTCACAGCTGTTGCAGTTTCCATCCTTCAATATTACTCTTTAATTTTTTTGTTCATTTCCTTAATGTTTTTTTTTTTTTTTTTTTTTTTTTTTTTTTTTTTACTGAGTGCAAACTGGCAGTATTTTGAAAAACAAATAGGTATCACTACTTTCACTAAGTCAATGATTGTTACATCGAAACAACAATCTTTAGACTTGAGATTTCTCTTTTGTCACATATCTTCAAAACCTACAGGAATATTTGTGTTATCTCCATTTACATTAACAGCAATTGTGAGTTGACTGTGTTTAACGCCCGTTTCTACTACTGAGGCACCACAGGCGATGGGCACTAATGATACATGAGGTGAAATTATACATTGAGAAAGGATTTTATTTTTAAGGAAGGAAGCGTTCCAGGCCTCAGTTTAGGGTACCTTCCTGACATTTGCCAGTTATGAGGACTGAGGAAAACCTGGAAAAAATCTCAATTAGGGAGGACGGTCCTGGCTGGATTCAAACCCCAGAACTCCCGCTCATGAGTACGCGCCTCAACGACCTTGGCCACCCGTGGCTGTGACAGCAATTGAGTATTTTGAATTTATTGTAACGGGGGGTGCTAATATTCAATTTTATAGACAATATCTTTCCAAAACGATTTTATTTGCAATGCATCTAAGCCAATAAAAGTATATTACATTTGTATTATGTTATTATTTTTAAACATTTCAGGACGTCATACATTGTTACACATTTTAGTTTTCTCACTGAATATTTGGAAAAGATATCAAACCATTTCTCTTCGTAATCTTTCCAGATAATTTAATTTGTTTTACACGTGTTACACAATACGAATTCACACAAAACACAACTCTACAATTATATTTACATGTGATGATCACTAATGTTAGAGCAGTTATCTTTAGAACTACTTAACTTTTTCTAAAACTACTGCTTGGGTTTTATCTTGATGTAATAGGCAGGTTATTATTAATTGTAAATTGTACGTTATATTCTATTTTCTCCAACGAATTTGTTTTACATATGTAGAATCTGTTTTCTTCATTTTTGCATTTCTTAAACACACACCTGCTGCTTTAATTATGTAAAAATAGCTCACAACATAACACTCATTAACAAACAATAAAAACAGTTAAAGAACAACACTACCCCCAAAATTTTAAAAAAAAAAATCATGGTTTGCATAATACCAGCAAGCATATTCGCTTCGCAGACCCAATATCGCAGATTCAATCCAGGCCAGGATCAATAGTATTTTTTCGGGCGTAAAATCTTAAGTATTGTTTCTTTCGGAAGGGAGGTAAAACCTTGGGTCCCGTGTCGTACATTTACGGCACGATAAAGAACCTCAAGCCTGAAAGAAGAGACCTCTGAGCAAAATTAATCTGCCGTTTCACGCCTTGATTTGAATTGGACGCTGATGACCTGAGATGTTAAAGAGCGTCCGTAAATAAACCAAATAAATAAATAAATACAGGAAACAAGGAAAATTGCAACTCTAATTCAAAGAGATACTGAGACATTTTGTTTCTGAAATGAGGCTCTTTTCAGAGAATGAAATGAAAATTGCAGTTATATTTAAAATGTATTAATAATTACAACATACATCGATTATATATATATATATATATAAATTAACTTTATGTAAACCTTACTTGTTCGTGGATAAAAATGGATATTTCCACAAAAACGTCAAATAATACAACTGCATAATCCAATTTTACGTGAAAACATCCATTTTTATCTACGGACAAGTAAGGTTTACATAAAGTTCATTTTGTAAAAGACTGGTGAGTTCCCTATGATATGGACTATATAGCGACACAGATTTTTTGTATAGAAATAAACAATAGCCTGGACTTTACCCAGTTTTCTTTCATTTTTATTTCACGAAATGTTTATCTTTCTTTAAATTTTCAGTTTCTCGTCCTAACTTGGTTTCTGTATAGTTATAACTGTTTTAAATTTTAACGTACATTTTTTTTGAGTAGTGTTTAACGCCCGTTTTTACTACTGAGGCACCACAGGCGGTGTACACTGATGATACATGAGATGAAATGATAAATTGGGAAAGGATATTTTTAAGGAAGGAAGCGTTCCAGGCCTAAGTTTAGGGTACCTCCCCGGCATTTGCCAGTTATGAGGACCGAGGGAAAACCTGGAAAAAACCCCAGTCAGGGAGGACGGTCCTGGTGGGATTCGAACCCCAGACCTCCCGCTCACGTTAGCGTGCAAGAAAAGTATAACTGAAACATTAGCGCAATAATAAACAATAAATATTACTGTTAGCCTTGGTAAGATACAGTCATATATCAGCGTTTATTGCTCAATTGTTACCTCTGTCAACGTGTGAAATGTAGTTTGCTCGAAAGTGGCACATAAATCTAAAGATCGTAACAGGTCGCAAGCTAAGCATTAGAACATGGGCGCCATGCATCCCAGTTGCAGAATTTGTGCTGTTTCCAATTTACACTGAAGTGCTTGTCAAGCATTTCGGATAGAGCTTGCTGCATAATTAACGACTTCCAAATCTTCTATAACAAAATGGTGCCAGCATGCCATTTCCTTGTCCATAAGCTTATGTGTCTCATTTGGGAAGCGAAATAACACACAATGGGATTTAACTCGTGGTAAATCTGTGCACTACGGATAAATTTATCGTAATTTGTTTTATTGTACCTGAAACAGTCTTGATGATCATTATACTCGCTCAAAAGAATAAGTTGTTTATATACAATAGAAAAAATATATAAACCTATTTAATTAATGTTGATTTTTAAACATAACAATCGTATTTCTAAGATAAGCTTGAACTTCTGCTCATTAACAAAACACCTCATAATATAATTTTTTCTCTATTACGCATATAGAGTGTTTTAGTGCATGATAAATATTAATAACAAATAATATGATAAATATTAATAACAAATATCATTTAATTCAATAATTAATAATTTAAAGAAATTTGTCTACTTGTACAGACAATGAAAATAAATTAATTACTTTTCTAACGCTTTTAGTATGCAGAAGATTCTGAAACGTCCTTTAATATTAAAGTTGCAAAGCACACTGCACGCTTTAAAAGTTTTAATTTATCAGTACTCAAACAATCTGAATTAAGGATGAATATGTGTTACTACTAACAGGCTTTAATTAATAAAATATTGTCTATTTTTATAATGAAACTTTTTTTCTGAATATTGGGTGAGTCACACAAGTATCGACCATTTGCACAACATTAGCTCCCAGCAGAGACATGCTCGAGGTCACGCCAGTTAAGAGGGGGTGGTACGCTATAAGGCTCATTACATAATTACAAGTGCGTAATCGTCGGCATAGTTTTTCTGTCACACAAGTAATTTATATGCAGTTACAGAGTGGGATAGTCAAGTTGAACACGCTTTGAACAAAGCTTTATATCTACAGTGTAAATTAAAAGAAATTATTAAACTATCGTACCAACCCATGGACATAAAGAGTAGTTTTATGAATTTTCTTTCCCCAGATGGGGTTAGGAAAGTAATGATATTATTAAGTGGTTTTATTTTATACACGTTGAAGTTGTATTATCGAACCTGAACAGTGCCTATAGCCTCATACAAAAAGGTTGCTCTAGGGGTCAACATTTTATTTCCCCCTCCATATACATTAATCAATAAATACAACAATTTCTCCTTCCTTTGGAAGAAGTTTAAGAATTTTCTTCTTAAAATTGTTGTCATTTTTGTCATTGTCTGAGTATTCAGACTTTCAAAATATTTCATTTTATGGTTTATTAGAAGAAGTTAGAGTTCATATATCTTTTGTACAGATTAAATGAAAATTTTGGTGATTTTGATGAAAAAGTGCATCAGTTGCGAGCCTTATATGTGGGAAATGTGGAAAATGACTTTCTAAAAAAGAAAATTGACTAAAAAAGCCCACTAGCACATAATCATTTTAACTCGTACACTGTTTTTAAGAAAGTGACAATTAACAATAAATAAATACTTGAATGTTCAGTATTTGCACCGTTGAAATGGATATCTTACTTAAGATAAACAATTTAAGATGTATCTAATAATAATAATCTATTGAATCATAGCAGTTATTCTAATCATGTAACGCAGCTCAAAAACATTAAGTTCTTTAAAGCTCAAAGTTCTCTTGCCTAAGAACTTACGTCTCTATACTGTGTGGTAGTACGAATCCCAGATGCGTCCTTGCGACATCTGATCCAACTTGAGACATGCAACAAGGTTCCATCGTGAATACTAATGGCCTGGCCTTTATGTCGAGGATTTCAAGCAGGCGTGAGCTACATTATCGTAATATTAAACTGAGAGCTAGCATCGCCTTAGCAAGATAGCTATGGCGAAATAAAACAAGCGCGAAGTACCAACATTTCCCGTGATGTTCTAAATGTCAACTCTTCACATTCCACCTACAACGTCTAACCAACGTTCGTTCTTTCTTAGCCTCAATATTATGTGAAAACTTCTTTCTGCATCGTCACATTTGAGACCATGACGTGAACAAGGGTATTTTTGACAAAATCTGAGGAGTACAGTTTTGACTTTCACCTAAAAAAGAAATCATTCGTAAATGAGCCACTGAATATGTTGTGCAGGACTGTTATTATTGAAAACTGTTTTCGTAAGATGGAAGGATAATTGAACCATACAAATTTAACACATACAGAGTTCATGAAAATTGTGAAAAACGGTAGTTTATAGCAAAAATATAATAAAAAATGCTGCCACAAACTTTACTCTTCCGATGCAACTATTAACGCTTGCATGCCATATAATACAGTGAGAGCAGTTTGAAAAGCTCGATCCACAGTTCAGCCGATTGGCGGTAAGGTCCCGCGCAGCCGCCTGTATTTTCTTGCGTAGACTTGCGACGCTCAAGCTCTTCACTAGGTACAAACATATTTAATAACAGAATTTGGTATTCATTCTCCTTACAATAGGTGCTGCAAATGATGCCCATTTTCTATGACACATCTTAGGAAATTTTCCCTGACGCACATCAGTTTTCAATAAGAAATAGACCTAATTTCGCATTGAAAGTTCCTCCAGTGTGTAGGGGTTAGTTGAATGTACTCCCTTTTTCAATGCCCTCCAAAAATTAAATTCACAAACCGTAAAATCGGGAGGAACGAGGCGACCATAAACTAGGAACAGTAATTTTGGGACGTAGTTCTGTCATAGATTGATGAACAGTTTTCAAGTTTTTCCTTTTAGTCACAGAAGCTGTTTCATTTAACTTCTATACTAACTTTAATATATATATACATATATTCCGTGTTGGAACCAGGTTGCCAGGATAAATACTCCTGAATGGCTATCTCGTTCTGCCACACGATTTTCTGTACCCAATGCATACCTTGAAGATGAATATGTCAACATTGCACAACGCTGCTACCGTATTAAATTAAATACATTGCACAACACAACTGTCCGACTCTGTCTAGAAAAGAGAATGGCCCTCCGCGTACCACACGGGGAATCTCAGCAATTGAACGGGGATAGTTCCGCTCGTCGGCCTATCTAAGTTGCATTACTATTGAACTGCTTTTACTGCAGATAAATGTTAAAAAACTATAAACAACACCTTAAAATCTCTAGCAGGCAAATTCGTGAGTTTACAAAGCTATATACACTTGTCAACATAATACACACATGATGAAACCAATCAACTTATTTAAAATATTCGCCATATCTAACAAGCAGCCGTTATCAATGTTTTGGCTTGCGACACACCGTATAATGAGTGACGTAAAGCGCTACATATTTGTTAAGTTATGTTAATTTACCAGGGCCGAGGCAGATAATAATTCTCGTGCAAGGGTTAGCACAGATGTTCCCAAACCTTAGCCGAGCGTATATGAACCAACTAACTCTCATCTGTAATTCAGTTTAATTCAAATTTAAAACAGAACTATTCACTAGGATTGACGTGTTCCCTGTATTTTGATTGTTTTTAAGTCGCAATATCTAAATGTCCATGCATTTTTATGTACGAGACGTTTAGTGAAGATTATCACAAGAGAAAATACAACTAGTGACTTTCCCGGACCAAATAGTGCCAAGGTACACCCCAAGAAAGAAAAATGAACAGGATTTCGAAGCGTTAATTTACCTAGGTTCTGCTGGGCTGAGCGCTCGATTAAAGGCATGTCTCTGTGCGATGGTCTAGCATTCTTTAACCTCATTCTGTTATCACCAGTCACATCGAATTTATGCTGATGTAAAGGATTAAAAGTACGTGTCTACCAATGAGAACTAAGGAAGCCCGAATCCCATGCATGAATTTTTACAAGAAAAACTAATGTTTAGTATACACATGATACTATATTTTAAATTGCAAAGATAGACTTATTTGAATTTTAAGTAAAGTAATGTTTGTTTTCAAAATTAACAGTAAATTAATAATTTTTAAAAATTACAGGCAATTTATATTTTATTTTTAGTATTTCTCTTTAGAATATTTGCTAATGAGGCATTTATTTTATGTTTGAGCATAAATGTCTTACGATTTGAATATATGTTTCCATTAAAAGAATTATTATTGCCGAATATTAAACATTAATTGTACTTGCAAAAACTGACCAATAAAAAATTCAAGCATAACCAGGATTTAAACTTAGGTAGTTGTTATTGCTAAACGCGTAATTTCGTCCGCCCAACGATTAGAGCAGACGGTGCGAACAAACTCATAAAACAAGAATTAAATCCGGAGTTAAAACATGTTTTATGAACCCAGCGTTAGCGAATGCTTCCGAAGCTATCCGAATCCTTCATTTGCTTCTGGGCGTTGCTCACTTTTTTTAAGGTCTAAGGGTGTAACTTTCTGAATCAATTCATTGCCTGCTGTAGTGTGCACATTTCACGATTGTTTTTAAGTAATGGATTTACGTGTGCCGAACTGGAATTCCCCATTCTGAGTGTGTTATATGCGGCGAAAAATTCAGCAATGTACGCTTGGCTCTAAAGATGTTTTAACTGCAAACAATCATGAAACAGGTAAGGATAAGACCTATTTCAGTCGTTTATAATCTTCAAATAAAGAAAACTGGAGCGGTATTTGTAATGGGGATGGTGTCAACACTGGCGTTCGTCGTCCTCCTGAGATGATGATCACTCCACTGCTATGAAGTGTTGTTCACCACGTCAGAACCAATGCTCCGGCGCATGAGAATGAATTACTTGTTTATAGTTTTTGGAACGTATGCACGTTACCAGGGAGACAGGATAGGAAACTGGGAACACTCTCTCCTTCACTTCAAGAGACATGTATGTAAATTCTTATGAAAATTGTTTATTTACAGTTACAAAGACGACGAACCCCTTTTATTTACATAAATTATAATTTCTAGCCAAAAGAGAATCTCAGACTGTTTGAACTATAAGGGAGCTAACTGCGGACTGTCTGAACTGCCTCAAAACTTATCAAAACTGTTTAAAACTCGTCACACTGCTCTGATCAAACTGCCTAGCTAAAAACTTGATAACACTGCTCCTGTCTTAACTGCGGGGTTTGAGTAAAAACTCATCAGACTGGTTAAAAACTGCTCCTGCCCGAACTGTTACAAAGCTGATCAAGGACTGCGTCGAAAACTGTCTCAAGATTCTTCAAAAACTGCCGAAAATTGCGTGACTTTTCTGTTTTCCCATAACTTTTATTAGTTCGTCAGTCGGTCAGTCTCAAGTGCATTCTTTTAATTTTGTATTCGAATTCTGCTAGCGTATTTTTAGGTAGGTTGACTACATGAGAATCACATGGTTCCCGGTTCGTTCCCAATAGACTACTAATTGGCGCCGATTTCTGTAAGAGACCTCCTACTAACGAACTCCTAGGCTTGTTTATTTCATTTCTCCCCTCAGATCTCCCCCTCAAGTTTTACTTGTGTTAGGGAACATGTCCCGTTAGGCTTTGTTCGAGTTGCGTCTTTCAAGATTTTCCTGCTATACTATCGCCCTAGCTAGCTGTATTGGGATCGGAATTTTTATGACTTGGCTACTCTTTGTATAGAGGGGGACGCAAGGTTGCGAGGTTCTGACTTATATGATTTTGCAGAGTTATTGCACATATGCATGATACATATTCTCTGAGGCCTTTGCTTTAAGTATACTGGTAGTGACTGATTAATAATTGGGATTCATCAATTTAAATATGCTATTTTATATTCTTCTTAATCGCTGGAGTCAGGAAATACTGCTCCAAAACAAGTTAAAAACAATTCAAAAATCAAGTTATAAAGTGACTGAAATAATTGCCAGAAAAAGCCAGATAGGTAGGCTAATTGAAACTTTGATTTTACGTGCACATACGTTATTTTAGGAGACGCTGCCGTGAGGGAAACATCAAAAGTGCTTTTATCAAATGATATTACCACCGTGATTTAGAAAATAAACCGATTATTCCACGGCAAGATACTTTTATTGACCAAGGGATTACAACACAATATAGCACAGATATAGTAAACTATTCCATACCGGCTGAGATTTTACCATGCAATTATAGCCCCAAAAATCGTTCTGTTTCTCGCATCTATTTCAATCTGGGAGTACTATTCTAGTTGACGCGCCATTTTGTGTTCTTGCTGCACTCTTATCGCTACTACAACGAAAGTAGTTCTATAGGTGCTTACAGCGATATTTGCTGTAGTTCTTCACATTGTATAAACTAAAAGATAAGTTATTCCATTTGATTACCATACAGAACCCTGATTTTGCCGCCTCATTAAAGATGAAACATGTTCGAAAGCTGCATACCTGGCAGATATTTTGGGCGATATAAACGATTATCTCAATATGCAGGAGAAAGAAGAATATTTCTTTACATTAAGACATAAACTCAGCGAGTTCCTGGGAAAATTAAAATACAAATATTTTTTCAATGGGAGGGAATCGACAAAGACCAAAGACTTTGTGCATATTACTGTAGCATTAATACTGGCAGACATGTAACGTTTCCGTTTCACAAAGATTCTTGTACCAGTTATCACAGTTACAGTTCGAACGACAAATTTATTATTTACTTTTATTCTGCTATGCTTATATCCTGATAACTTGATTCTATATCAGGACATTTATTTCAGATGATTTTTTATTGATTCCTGTTTCATTTAAAATATAATTTAAATTACAATTTAAATACTACAGATATTAAAATCTTCAGTAGTAATAGTGTAACTAAACAAAACTAAACCGGCACTGGAATCAAGCACTACTACAACGTGTAATTAAACCATATTACTACTGTTATCCCCTAACAATACATTTTCACAATTCATTTGTGTTTCGATTAAAGTACTTTTTTCATTGTCTTAATTTTTACAGTTAATTACATTTACAGTTTTTATACAATTTAATATCCACAATCTTCTTTTCTGCTGACGCTGAGTATCTGGGCTGCTTACTCCCTCGGAATTCCAGGCAACAGGACCTGGACATCAGTGACGTTATTGTCGGTCTCATGCAGCAGCTATACTGGGTCATGGTGCGTTGACAGTGCAGTTTTCTTCTCTTTTTCCTTCCTGCTCTTCTACTTTTCAACCTGTACCTTATATTTTCATCCTTTTGCTCTCGGTCTACTTCTTCTCTCAGCTGCTTCCTTTCCGCCCGAAGACTACCACTATTCTCTTCTTCTGTTAATTCTGCTCCCTCGAGCGACAGCTATGTCCTAACAAATAAGATGGTACTAGAAGAAACTCGCCGTTCTTCAGAAAATAAAGGAAGAAAAGTCTAAAGTCGCCGATTTGAGTGAGATAAACAGAAGAAGAAAAGGATGCAAAGTGGAAATAAATAAATGAGTTTGCTAAACTTCTTGAAGTGGTAATTGCAAAATCGTGGTAGTATTGCGAGACATAATATAGTCTAATTGAAGGAAGCGGACATTGATAAGTGTGAATATGTTTATATTATTATTATTATTATTATTATTATTATTATTATTATTATTATTATTATTATTATTATTATTATTATTATTGCGACTTTCACTAGCATGTAGATCAACAAGTCACTCTCTATATTACGCATCAAAATATGTGGCATCTATATGAACACTCGTATAAATTTTGAATCAAGTATCTGGGCAAATTTTGAAATCAATTTAATGCCTTAAGCAAATTGCGTCACCTAAAAGAATGACGTTAAATGTTTTAGATTTATCATTTAAAACATTAGGAGTAAATTATTGAATTTTTAAAAGGAATGCTACCATGTTTTGACTCTTGGTGGAATAAAGGGTGCAACGCTGAGTAAAATAAATAGTAATAATGATGATGAAAATAATAATAATAATAATAATAATAATAATATAAATAGCTATAATTATTAATCAGGTAATCTGTTTAAAAATACAAAGATTGCTGGAAATGACGATATAACCGTAAATTTGACAAAGCCTGTAATTTATATTTTACCTCTCACATATTTATTCAAAATGTATATTTCAAGTAGTTCATTTCCTGATGCATTACAAGTTGCATTGATTATGCCAATATTGAAGAAAGGTGGTTCTGGTGATGTCGGCATTTGTAGGACAATTACTTTACTTAGTTTCATTTGCAAAATATTTGGAAATAAAAAGATTCTTAGGATTACCAATTTTTTTAAAAAAATAAGAACGATATTCGATCCAAAATCAGTTTGGTTTTATGGCAAGGAAATCAACCAACGATGCACGAGTTAAATTTACTGCCTTGACAATGACTTCCATGTAAGGATATTCTTTGATATAAGCAGTACCTTTGATTCTATAAATAATTGTTTTTTAAAGTTAAATTAGATCAGTTAGGTATAAGAGGCATAGCCAGTTAACTGATTTTATCCTTTGTTAAATATAGAAAATACACTGTGAAAATTTTGATCCATATATCCAAAAAGTTTTTTCTTGATTATAGGGTAGTGTTTTGGGTGTTTTTACATTGTGTATAAATGATCTTAAAAATTACTTTAATGCTAAAATTTTCGCACAGGTTATTAACAGTTATACTTAAGAATATACTAAATAAGCACAAACAATTGATTGAGTGAGTACTTATTAAGTTAGTTAAATGTACAATAATTGAAAACTCAAATTTGAGTGCAGGGGCTGCAATTTCATTGGGTACAAAGGACATTTAGGAATTAGTAGATGAAGATGTGGAAGCAGAACTCCGCACTTTATTTAACATTGTAAAATGAAGTTCTTGATTAATCTGTATGATGCTCAGGAATTATAATGGAGGTATAGAGCTGGCTGCACCGACAAGAAGACAAATGAACTTCGTGATAAGAGATTTGGTAATACTATGCGACAATTTCACTGCGATATTGGACTGATTGCTCAAAATTCAAAATGTTATTTCATTTCATTGATCGATTTTATGAAGACATTGCTTAAGTAAAATAGTCCGGTTAATACCTAAATATATATAAAGGAAAAAACGAGTACTGTGGTTTCAGGCCAAAATAATTAAAACACAAGTGCAGTAAACTTTTCCTTCAAAGAATTCAATTTAAAATTAATAGTATTAAATTTCTTGACGTGCATTCATATCTATAGGAAAAATTCAAATTCAAATATTTATAGCTAACTAACCATTAATAACACAACAAAGTCCGTTAACTGACTTCTTATTAAAGTGTGGTAAAATGTTCAAGCAGACATACACAGTAATACCTATATACTGACTACCGTGATACTTCTGTAGTACTAAACTATAAAGTTTAAAGTTACAACATCTGCAACACGTGCACTCTTTTCTTATTGTTTTAAAATGGTCAACTGCTTAGGACGAACTTTCAGCATTCTGTCTTCAGGGGTAGACTTTTTCATTTGAAGTCTATTTCAGGCTGTTCTGAATTCTTTTTCACTTTGGGGCTACTGCACTGCACACGACACAGATGTCCTCGCTGCTTTTCTTTTTCCTCCCCTTGTCGCTTAACTTAAAACCAGTAGTTTTTCCCCTCACGATGATGTCTTACTTCAGATTGAATTCCTCCACTACTGTAATTATCACTGAAAATCTTTTGAAAGCATGCAGGCTTTCATTTGTGAGTTTGGATTTATCTCTTGGTACACATCTGAAGAACCAACATATGCTTTAAAGAAAACGGAGTTAATATGTCTTTCTCTGACTGCCATCGTCGATATTTTAAAATCGAATTATAACTACAGTTACCATTTTCCAGCTTGTTGAATGGTGTGCATATTTAAAGTTGTTGGTGAGAAGAGAGACAAAGTTATATAAAACATTGCTAACAAATTAAAATTCCAATTCCGTTTTAACACAGTTTTTTCTTCAGCCCCTGAAGTTGAGCTACAAAGGAATTAACAATTCTCCATATTTTTATTCCATTTTGTTTTTTTCACGAACACAATGGAATTTGAAATAGAAGATTATAAGGAATGTTTTTTAATAGAGCTCGAAAATATCTTTCAGGCATTGTATAAGGCTAGCATAATGTATTACTTAATTATTTACACTCATATATATATGATTATACAGGGTGTTAGAAAAATATTCTGATAAGCTTTGCGAAACATTTCCTTACACAGGAGTATTTCATTAAAGCTACATACAGAGAAATGACAGCTCCAGCCATTTCAGAAAGTGTTATGTAATTTGTTCTAAAACACTCACTATATAGATATTGGCACATGGGTATATACCTGAGTTAACAGTGCTTCCTAAAAATATTTCACTGCATTACCACATATTAAGATTTTCGAGTGTGTCGGAAAGAAAACAAACAAGCGGAATGGGATTGTAGTTACAGAACAGATATACTTACGCATTTAGTAGCATTGAACGTTGCATAAAAAGTGTGATGGTGTTCCATCGCGCAAGGTCCGCGTTAAGAAGACAACTTCAAAAAGAAACAGAAGCGCGTTTTATAGTAGAATCGACAATTAAATAGTTCTTTTACGACAATAATGCAGTGCTATTTCTAACTATATATTTAAATGTGTAGAATGCATTACGAAAGGTTTGTTACTCTGTATTTTTCCGTGTTAGCAATCTCTTCCCAAAGCTTTAACCAATATGTTCAACATTCTTCACGCTATAATGACAAACTCCAACACGAAACCAAATAACAATGCATATTTACGTATATTTTTCGCATGCCACATATTGCTATCAGTTCTGTACAGATGCTTGTTCTTCATGCTACGCAAATGTTCAGTATTGCTAAGGGATAAAGCTGTTTCATTGAGCAGGTTAATGAAATCATCTGAAACAGGTTTACGCCAAAGAATGTGTTGGCGAAGTGAGATAACAGCTCTAAGCGGATATATGAAACAAATGCCGCGAATATCGTTCTGCACCAGTTTGGTTTTAGAAGCGATTGACGCAAATGATATACACCAGGTCATTCTACTAACCACCTATTCAATTCGTGAGTTGTATTAACTGCTAATAAACCACTGCCGGTCATATCCTCTTTTTATAAGATTCAAATCTCATAGTAGACAAATAATACGGAGTTCTTCTCACCCAAGGCCCCTTTTAACAGCAGATTTTTTGGCCATTCCGCTGGTTCTGTTAGTGTCGAAGTCGGCTGGTGCGGTGTGACAGCGGCTTGCGTTTTTTAAAGGATTCTGCTCCTGGCGGCATCTGGAATGAAAGTGGAGCCACCAAGGAGCTCAAACAACTCGGCAGAGGGCTCCACCATTGTCATAGTGCTCTATCTGGAAACGTATTAGGGACCCATCTGCGTCTGCGCAGTCGCCACCCATAGATATATGCCAGCCTGAGCAAGGTTAAGTATTGAAAGCGCCCTCTTTCTTCCCAACAATACTGCTTATAGCTCAACCACAGACGAAAAAAAAATACAAATATTATGTTCATTTATGTAGTATTAATTATATTTTTAAAACAATTATTACATTACCAAGTATTGCGTTGTCAAAGAAACTTATCCATTCTAGAAAATAAATGCACACATCAAAATTATCTAAAGTTCACCGATTTTTTTTTAAATTTGTTATATTATGAATAGAATATCATATAAATTTACCATATGCAGAACACTTACATTGACCATTTAACTTATATGACGTCATCTTTAAATTGACTAATGAAACGAAACAAAATTTTGAATTGTGACGAATCACAGGCGGATATTGCAGTGAAATTATCGAAAAAAAAATATTAGATCCGTTTATCACGCGACGTTCATTTGTCTTGTAGTCAGTGTAGCCATCTCTATACCTTCACTATATAATTCCCGAGCACGCATCGCTGACCACTTTTCTGTGTTTACAGTAATATTGTAAATTTTTTCTAACTTAATTCACTCAAGCAATTGTTTTTGAGAATTCAGCCAAACAGTCTGAAATCATTTTTATAAATTATGTGACAATATCTGCCTAAGCAACTATAAATCTTAATAAACACGTTGTTCAGAATGGTAAAATGTTATCTGTTTTGTTTTTCTCAGTTATATTAGTAAACCTGACGGTAGGGACTGTAATACTCCACTTTCGTCTATTTCATTTTCACGGTTTCTGAATAGGTAGGTATTCATAAATAAGTATAATATTTTATACAATTGTTAATAATCCGTGAGCGAATTTCATATATGCTACTTTTGTTATTATTTTATTCATGAAATAGTCCCGAAACCGTATTTGGATCTTCTCTATTGGCATTACTGACAATCAACATTCATATGTTGCTAGATGGCTAGAAAAGGTTAAGTATTCATAATGCAAATGTACAAATATTACAATATTGTAAGGCAAGTTTACGGAATTATATTTAAATTCTTATTTTATTCGGGAAATAGTTCTAATAAATATAACTCTCAAATTTATCGGCAATCTCAGACCCCCTTGCGATAATGCAATACGATAGTTCACATAAACAAAATTTTATCCTTTTAAATGAAAATGACAAAGTTATTCATTTTAATGATACTAACACACAACGCACAATCACAAAAAGATGCAAATTTTCCATTTTATCAAGTTTTCCGTGATACTTGTTTCATCGATAGTATATCCCACCAGTTCCTGCATAAAATGCTGCTCGGTAGCACCTTGATGGTGAAGAAATGCGACGAAGCATTTGAAACTGAAATAATTGGCTTAGGTACCCCGTTATAAGGAAGATATTGATCATTGCCATGTAATATATATGCAATCATAGTTGTAAGGATCATGTACCATAATTGTAAGATTATTCCAGATATTATAATTGCCAGTTTATAAATGTTCTCTACAATATGATTGCAGTATAATATTTATTCTAGGAAAACGTGTCTGAATATTATCTGGTACACAATTACGCTCTTGAAAGCCTGAAACCAGGGCTCGGAACCAAGAGGTCTGTTTGCTGACCTGAACTGAGTACATAAACCTGTTTTGTGTTTTGTAAACAAACACATCCTCGGATACTTCCTGGAGGGGTAAGGGCCGTGTCCTTGACAAGCGAGGTTCCTTTGGTGTGTTACAGAATTTGCTTGATGTAATAAACAAATAATGCCGATACGTGAAGAGATCGACCTATAACCTTTCAAACAGAATGCTATGACTCAAGTTGTGTAAGGATGTTCATAAAGTCACGTAGACCCTTGATCCAAAAAGGAATATGGAAATATCTTATAAAATTATACCCACCAATAGAAGCCCGTATATTGGGAAAGCTATATGAGATGCTCCTGGGCGCTTTGACTTAAAAGAATAAAGATAGCGTGGGCAGACCGAAGGATGACTTTGCTGCCCGAAAGTCAGTTTTTCAGAGAGATTTCAGTTCATCAGTTTGTAGGGAAGATATTCAGTGTTCAGCTCCGCTAAGTTTCCCGCGTGAGAGTTCAGCGTTAGTTTTTAGCCCAGTATCAGTTTTTAATATCATTGAGTTAAATAGATAATCAGGCATCCCATGCCAGTAATTGGAGTTTAAGCCAATGAAGTTTAAAACTTTTGAACCGTGAACTTTTGTGTTGACGGGAAAAGAACAGGAAAAAGTGCCGCGGCAGAAACACCGCTGGTAACGTCATAATGGAACGGTAATGGCTATGCTAAAGTAATATACACAGCGTCTCAAATTCTCCAGGCAGTAACCGAGACTTATCTCCACACAATAGACAATAAACAATAAAATGCAGTTCATCAGGAAATACAACTAGTCTATTTCATTGTCAACATCCTGGTAATATCCCTTTCTCTGTTATTTACGGATAACAAAAAATTCCAGCAAAAGTCGGAGCAGCTGTAACACAGCAGGTAATTATCGCCGAGGAAGAAGAAGGCATTATCCCTGTGTTTAGAACCACCCACCAAGCAACGAATCCTAAATATCTAATTATCCAGAATCTTCTCTTCCGCCAATTAATAATTAATTAAACATTAATTAAAATAATTAATCTTGTATCACTCCCCATAAATAATCTCCGCTACATATTACATCTTGCCCGGCCTTCAAGTGATGATTCAAGTGATGATGGAGGCATATGGATAGCTAATCCAGAGTTTCGGTATTTTCAATACCCTCTAAAACTCTGGTTGAATGAATGAATGAATGAATGAATGGTGTTTAACACCCGTTTTTGCTACAGAAGCATCTCAGGTGATGAACACTAATGATACATGAGATGAAATGATACTTTAGGAAAGGATTTATTTTTAAGGAAGGAAACGTTCCAGGCCGAAGTTTAGGGTACCTCCCCGGCATTTGCCATTTATGAGGACAGAGAAAAACCTTGAAAAAAAAAAACCTCAGTCAGGGAGGACGGTCCTGGAGGGATTCGAACCCCAGACCTGCCGCTCACGAGTCCGCGCCTTAACGACCTCGGCCACCCGTGGGGGTACTCTCTTTGAAGAGTAACCACAGAATTTAGGATTGGGGACTGAGCAGGCCTTTACTTTAACATTGTGTAGATACACAGCCTGCATTATTGCAGGGTCTGATGCTTCAGCAATAGGAGAGACTATAAACTGCAAAACATCTTGTACCTACTTCTTTCACGGATCAAAACTAGATAGGTTTTTTAATTTGTCACTATTCCTCCCCAGGCCATGACGCTACCTCCTTTGACTTTGTGAACTTCCTGTATATGCCTCAATCTTTATGCGATATCTGCTTGTCTCCATTTATGTATTCTGCAGGTGCTTATTAACAGAGCAGTAGTTGACGTCCTTTCTCTTAGGGTCTTTAAGCACAGAATTCTTATGTAACAGTTGTAATCCTTGGTTTACCTGGATGTTGTTCTTCTGGACTGCCGAATTCTTGACATTGCCTCCAAATCCTGGTTCCTGTATTCAGAGTCCTGGTGATATCAGCTTGTGTTTAATTATTTCTAATTATTCTAAATCACCAGAAACATTTAATTTCGACTAAATGACATCTTTGGTTATTTATTCCCTTTATTAAAATGTCTCTTACCGCTTCTCCCAAAGTTTTCACTGAGAAAAATTGCAAAGGCTCTTGTATTATTAACACATTATTTATTTATTGATTGCCATGGAAATTAAGAAGTAGAAAACTTAAGAAATCTCTCATATTTATTGACTGTTTTTATTTGTTTAGATATACCAAACATTTTATTTAAAATGTGAGTTATTATTCAGACAATTTGATGTGTGTAATTTAAAGCTCTGTTTAGAAAAACGTATCAATATTATTCTTTCGTGTCTAGTGAGTCATATTACTTCTCTTTAAAAACACTAAACGTACCCCCACATCCATGATCATCAATACGTTCCTGATAAAAAGTAAACTAAAACAGATCTCCAGGCAAACATTATAGTAGCTTATGTGAACAATACATAACGTCATGTGTCTTTTGAAATGAAAACATGTCGCAGACCTCCCATGCCATTTTGATACTCATGTTCTGCTTTCGCGTTATTTTTATTAAAACTAAAACAAGTCGGGATAGTAAAAACCTTATAGATATGCATTATCTTATCTCAACTATCTTACTACCCCCAAGACGTATGTGCTGGGAGATAAACTTTTATGTACAGTACGTATTAATGAAGAGCTTGTAGAAAAGAGAGACGGCCGTAAGGTATTTGGCGCGCTCTGTCTACAATAGCGTGCCATTAATTTTTTTTTTTTGATGGTGTTTAACGCCCGCTTTTACTACTGAGGCACCACAGGCGATAAACGCTAGTGATACAAGATATGAAATTATGTATTGGGAAAGGTTTTTTTTTTTAAGGAAGGAAACGTTGCAGGCCTATGTTTAGGGTATTGCCAGTTATGAGGACTGAGGAATACCTGGAAAAAACTTCAGTTAGGGAGGACGGTCCTGGCGGGATTCGAACCACAGATCCCCCGCTCACGAGTCCGCGCCTTAACGACCTCGGCCACCCGTGGTGGTACATTAAAATGTGAACTTATGCTAGTTGAAAGAAAGCAATAGGTGGCAGTTATTGTAAAGTAGGTATAAGTTACAGTTAAATACACCATTAACTAAAGAGCATTTATTGTTGCAACTTAATTCATAAAGAGTAATTTTTATTACAAATGTGCGCTGAAGTTTTGTAGACGTATTCCAGAGTCTGCAATACCATAATTTGTTTAAAAATTAGTGAGAAACAGCAAGTTTGCCTAGCTTTTTATTTGTGAATAAATATGATAAACAAGGTCTACTAGAATACCCCACCAACTTGGAAATTATATGATAAGGGTTACCACTGCAATTATAAAGCCGAGTTGTAACGAATCTCACAAAACTTTCTTTGAAGATGTCAGATGTGGGGAACAAAAATGAATGAAAATATATTTAATTTGATTTATGTATTTACTAGAGTGCTAGGTAACGAAAGGTAGAAAAATGGACTTGGAGAAACAGTCGTCAAATTCACCACCAGCGCGCTCCTCATTCTGCCCGTGAAGCATGCAGTAATTTCTTGGCTGGTCCATCATGTATATTGGTTAACAATTCGGTACAATTTAATACGACCGCCTACATCTCTGACAGTAGAACAAGTATCTGATCGAAGCTCAAAGCCCTTCTATCTAGTGCTCTCAACAATATTGTAAAGACGCTAT
This sequence comes from Metallyticus violacea, assembly GCA_030762175.1. Classification (NCBI taxonomy): domain Eukaryota; kingdom Metazoa; phylum Arthropoda; class Insecta; order Mantodea; family Metallyticidae; genus Metallyticus; species Metallyticus violacea. The sequence goes on from CM060846.1 coordinate 32,532,097, forward strand.
TACTTAAAATCAGATTTTACAAAAGTATATAAATAAATTGCTAGTTTTAATTAATTAGTAATTTTAAGTATTTTTGTGTTGCAAATTGAAGCCGTGAGTTCTAAATCAGCTGAAATTCACTTTTTGGCACATATGATATATATATATATAGATATATTAAATAAGGAAATATAGAAAACACTCTGAAGAGTAGTAGGTATAACATACGTTAAAAGCTGTGTAGTAACATAAAAACACTAATTAAAGTATGCACAACTCACACTACGTTTTTGATAGCTAAGTGTCCTTCTTCACAGTGTACAGGTCACCATCCGGAGCAGCCATTTTGTCTGGTATTCAAGAGGTCACCTGTACACCGTGAAAAGGATATTTAGCTATCCTTATCTTTATATATATACATATTCCTAACGCCTTACAACAAATATTTCTGATAACAAAGTCCTCGATCACATACAATGATTAATGTAATCAAATCTTTTATGATCAGTTGCATAACTGAAATACCAAACAAAAGTATATTTTCTGTATAACTCATGTTACCTATCCATGAGCTTGTACGCTTATGAAACTCAACTTTTCTGTAACATATGAAAACTTGTGTTGCTTTGAATGTCAAATTATAGAACTCTATTAAATGATTACAACGATATATACGTGTATATAAATACTTCAAGTGCAGAAAAATAAAATAGCCTTTATACAGAATTGTCACTGCACAATTATCAGATTGTTGAACACATTTAAAGGAAACACACCAAAATGTTAGATATTTCGGGATTTTGCTCAAATAGAGCTAAGTAAATGTAAACAGGATGTCGCATACACATCCCATGATTGGATAAACATAATGAAAAGCTCATCCAAGAATAAATGTAGTTAGTAGAAACAAGTATGATTAAAAAATTCAAGGTTTTTTTAAGATAAGAAACCACTTTCCGATCTTTAAAAATATTGGAAAATGAAAAATAACATCTTATGAAATAACTGAATATAGATGAAATGCAATGGTAGATTATGTACAAAAAACAATCTTAATAGCTAAGTTTGAAAACTAACCTGGAGAGAGCTTGTACATATGATATCCCCTGAAAGTTGGTAAAGTCAGGGAATTAAAAAAACACTTTTACCTAATACTAAGTGAAAAGCAACCTCATTATCGAAGATTTCTGGACAAGTGTGGTAAGGATCAGATTGCTAATGCTGAGAATTCAGGAAGTAGTGTGAAGATAAGAGATGTGCAAGGTAGATGTTTATTGTTGATATTATCGAGAAATTAAAGGTTAATTTGTGCAACATTGTTGCTACCAAATCAAAGTTTTAGCCTTTGATGCCAATGTTACAGATTAATGAACTTCATAACAACACAAATAGAGCATCCTCATGAAATTATTACAGGTAAAATACTTTTGGTCATGGTTATTTTATTATTTGGCGACATTTGTAATTAAGAAAAGGATTATTAAGGGAAAAAGATACTATTTTCAGTTTCATTTTCAAGATATTTAGTTATTATTGATTTTCTCAAAAGCCACCCATTTGGGCTTTTGTGGTTACGGAAGATATGGCTTCGATTTTCGTTCCAGAAGCACCAAACATGTACTACACAAAGGAATGTCTTCTGCACCACAGGAAAACGTTCCACACTGTTCCCTTAGTGGGAAATAAAACATAAATAGGAACATCTGTCAACTCTGAGGACACCATTACGTTGGCTACATCCTAAGAACTATATTTTCTAGTCATTGTGAATGAAAGAAAAACAACGAATTGCCTCTCTGAGTCACTTGTGTGGTCTGCATATTAGGAAGGGCTGGTGAAGGACTTCCGTGACGCATGTGCAAGGGGAGGGTGTCGGCTATTTAAAATGCACCCTCTTCGTTCAAAGGACCTTGCAAAACTAATCTAGGAATTGATAACGTACAAGCATTTTAGACTTGCACAGCAATATAGATGATTGGACCGTTCAGGCTTCCATAAAAATGATTTGTAATAAGAAAATAAACTATGTGGAAATTATAATTTCGTAATACTGTACTAGTTTGCTGTTACTGGAATACGACTTGGGACAAACATAAGCCAAGAAAATTTCGATTCATAAAAGGCATCGCGATGTAATAATGGAAACATCTTCTATGAAAAACATGTTTTAAGCATATACAGCTCTAAATAAGGTTATTAATGTACTAATAAACAATAATGGGAATGAATAGAAACAAGTGAACGCATTTACTAGCAACTTAGTGCGGTTAAAGCAAGAAAGTCGGTTGGGTCACTAAAATTACTTGGTTACTACTGAACCATTTTTAGCTATACTATGGAAAATGCCAAATTTATTTACTGGAATATGAAGTCGGAAATATGGCTGCCTTTATTAATTCAATAACTAAAAGGCTGCAGAATTATATTTACAAAGGCATTATATTTGATAAGGATAATTATTATGTATAGGTATAAGAAATATTTTAGAAATAGGTAGAACAGAAATAGAAATAATTTGTAACTTGTAACTTACAAAAGGGTTTTGTATACATTTTGTGTAAAATATGTTAGAAAGAGACAGATGTATACCTGACACCTCTCTACTGACCGCTCCTTAGACAAGGCTGAGGAAAGGGTAAACTATCTTTTGTTAGGTCACGAACCTTCTACCCAAGAAATACTTAGGAGTTGACAATAAGAGAAACATGTGGCCGTAACGGGACAGTATTTAACAAAGTCAGAGGTAGCAATAATTTAAGAGAAAATGAAAATGTAAGAACGGAGACGAAAATGTTTTATTACAGGAAAGCCAAAAAAAGCCATCAACACGTGCGTTATCTCCGAGAACATTTAGAAATCTACAGACTAAGGAAGGCAAAAGATTATCAATAGAAATCAGAATGTAAGGAACGGGCCGAAATTTATGACAAGATGTTCTGGGAAAATTCAAGTTCGTGGGAAGACATTAGATCAGGGGGAAAGAATAATTCTAGCCAATGGTCTTCGGATAAAAGTTAACGAATCAGGAGAACTTAGATACAAATAAATAATTTTAGGATAGCCAATGACGAACATGTAACACAGAAATAGATAAAATACGAGGGAATTTAATTTAGCGAAAGGCGTGGCGATGTAGTAGAAAAACTGGAGTACAGAAGTCAGAGAGTTATTCATAGATACACATTCAGACATTCATTCAGGCGAGACACGAGAGAATTCACTCCAGAGATATTCGGAACCCGGCAGCCTAAGTCATACCAAAGCAGTCCGCCTAAGTCACACGAAAACAATCAGTTCAAGTCATTTCTAAAGCCAGTCTAAGTGAGTAGCGAAGTCAGCGGCGAACAGTCAGGAAGTAGCCCCAATATTTTTACATGTCAATAAAGTATTTTAAACAAGTCAACCTGGTGTATCTTTTGGGCAACACATTTCTCGTTCCCGTGGATCTATACTGATCCGCGAAACACTGAAGTGGACCCTGAGATCAAATTCAACAGATTCGGAGCAAACACCATCCGGTGAGCAGCCCGGGCAGACATCGAAACCAAGACCAACCCAGCAATCAACTACACTACGCCCCCGCACCCATATTATTCCTGCTCCAAATATTATAAAATCATTATTCTCTATATAATAAATATTTATATATATTTTATTCTATATCTATATAGATATATGAAGTGAAAATCGAAATACTCTTAGAAACACGTAACTAATCACACAATTTTCGCTATATTTCGGACAACTAGTGCTCTTCTTCATTGGCAGAAGACAAGTGAAAGGGATAAAAGTAAATATTGAATTTAGAAAGCTACCTCAAAGTTAGAGAGATAGCAGTTATAATTTTGCACACCGCCGGGTTAAAATCTTGCGTGTTAATACTCCCCTTTTTACTTTGTTATTGTTGCTTCTAACTTTTAACATTGTTTTCATTTATGAATACAATTCTCTTTCTTGTTTCCCCTCCTCCGCTCCTTTCCCTATGTTGCTTGTTTTGTCTTGTTTTCATCCATTATGTTGCCATCGAGATTCAATATTTACTTTTACTTGTCTCCTGCTGTTGAAGAAGAATACAAGCTGTTCGAAATATTGCTATATTTGTATTACTATTTACGTGTTTTATTTATATCCACTTCCCCAGTTCTTGTTATTTTAGCTACACTGTTCCAAGGGCTTCCTTATTTTTCATTTCATTATATATAAAGAGTTAAATTCAAAACGTTGACACTACATTGTGGAATGTCGAGACACCGTCCACAGAATATAAAGTTTTTTTTAAACATGACTTAATACATGTTTTTATTTTTTTAAATCCACAGAAGATAAATATAGTACTAAGTATCTACTGTATTGGTAGCAAAATTTGCCAATGAAAATATTTACTGATAGGACATAGGTAAAATTTGAAGCTTTTTGTAAATCAGCCTATATATTATCCCATATTTTACTCCTAACGTAACGCTTATTTCTTACATTTTTGCTTGAATATTTTTACTGGAAGTATGTAGAGCATATTTTTATTAGGATACCGATGTTCAGAACTTTTTATTTTTACAATCTAAATCAGTGTTTCAACAGCACATTTGTCGTAAAAGAGGAGCAATAAATGTCATTTTAACAGATGAAGCTTTGTGGCGTATAGAGCCAAAATGTTTGTGCAATTTTGTTCTATTTTAAGCGGTTTTGGGGAAAATGTTGATAAATGGTTACTTTCTTGAACTCGTCGTTTATGTAATTATTTCAAATGTAGAGTTTTAAATAAAAATGGTAAGATAAATTCCTTTTCTTCATGTTAACACTTATTTTATAGTCATAAATTTCACAATCTTCTAATTATAAGCATTGTCTATTTTTTGCCTCAATTGATGCGTCACAAAATATTGCCAATCAAAAAATCAAATACGTTGTGGGTTTATGACAATGATCTGAAACTGATATGCTGTGTATGTTTTAATAGCTAATTTCAACTATTTATTTATCTTTGAACCTGAAACAAAAGATTTAAAAGATTTCAGTTTGTAAACAACGCAGTGCAACTATGGAGAGGATCTTGAAATGTTGCTTATTTATGGTGAAACACGCCGTAACAGGACTGCAGCGGAATGAATATATCAGAAAGGTTAGCACTGTGTCCTAGAACGTTTTAATCTCTGACTACTGCCTAGGCAAATAATTGTGATTAGTTCCATTAAATAATGTAACCTCAAGTTCTTATGTTTAATTGTTATAGAATAATCTCTTCATGTTTGTCGTAATCCGGGAGATTCCGTGAACGACCATTGTTATGGCAGCTGCAAAATCTGAGAAATTAATAGCTGGTATGGGGACCGACCTGTAAAAATCAAAAGTTCTACATTTCTTGATAGAGTTACTTAATTTATTAACATACATTAATGATATATGACGAAAAAAATCGATACAATTCCCGACAAATTGATCAAACATTTCCTGAGAAAAAAATGAAGTGTTGTAAAATAAAAACGTTTATCTCGAGAATCAATAATGCTATGAAAGTAATTGTTAAAGCATATATATCCTCGAAATAAGTGGATTCTTTTTCAGGTTAACAGGGAAGTCATGGGTCTTTTTCCACTCTGTATAGTGACAAAAATGGTCACCTTCTAAAGTGGTTATAGAAAATTATTATTTTTAAAACTCTAGTTCCACTGCAGAATAGAGACATGTCAATGAACGATGCTAAAATGGAAAGAATGTAATATGTGCTTATTTGGTATGCTTCGAAATTAACAATTAATATGAGAGTTATTCTTAAATAGAATGTTAAATGCACATTAAGAATTTGCAAAACTTCATTGCGCATATTACCGTACCAGTCCTTAAGTCGTGAAATTTCACTTGTTTAGGTTATGTTCAGTTCGCTTTTCAAATCATTTTACAATAAGTACTATTGTATCTAAGTTTTGTGCTTAACTTAAATAGAAAATGTTTCTTTTCATAACTAAACTTTTATCCGAATATAATTCCTGAGATACATTTGGACAGTCATTCTGAAAAAGCTGCCAAACTCTCTTTTCGTTTGCACATCAATAAGAAAAGACAAATGAAGCACGCTCTCTTACGTGTAACAAAAGCTAATCAGCTACTGCGGCCTGCCAAACCTCTATGCACATTATTCATGCATGAGATATACGGGTATTAACTGTATTACGTCATGAAGGCCTTCCTTTCCGTTCTTTAGCCCGACTAATAAAGCGAAGAGATGCAAAAGAAATAGGCAATGCGGAAATGTTATCTGAGCGCACCCTTAAATCCCTTGCTCGGGGGCCGCATCGATCCACAGCACGGGTGCATCAACACCGTACGCTATTCTAACTGGATATTAAACACGTGTGCTTTTCTCTAGTCGGCCACACCTTTTGCTTTCTTGTCGTATACGAATTATATTTGAGTTTGGGTGATAAACCTTGAAGCCTTCAAGTCGATATTTTTGACAGTGTGGACAATGCTAATTTTATGCACCAGTTTTGTGGTCATTTTCAATGCATCTATTGGGCTCCTTTCGTAAATGCTATAAACTTGAGTTCGTGTACTAAAAATTCTAAATTTGTTAATGTCTAATGGAACGTGAAAATCAAAAACATGTGATTCAAAATATATATTCTCATTAACTTATGCTATCAATTTTAGAAATAGAACTTTTGCCACAAACTTACAATAAAAGTTCGGGTTATTTAAATTACCCTATGAGAACAAATATTAGCCATTTTACACTTACACTTTTGTCTAGTATTTGACCTTATGTAAATACATATAATTATTCTTGGCTAAGTTAGAATTTCAACAATTTATTCGTTATCTCATCGTATATTTTTATTATAACAGTTAAATTATTCTTGTATAAGAAAACCCCTTGTTTAGATCATCTTTTGTATAATTTGATGAAAAACTGTATCATTCGAAGATCTTTGAGCAATGAGAATTGAGGAAAAATATTTCTAAAACAAACAAGAAGCATAAAGACAACGGTCATTCACGCCGAAATTTAAATTCCCATGCTACAGCCTAAGGAAGTCAAAAGATTAACTTTTGCTATACTCCCATTTTAATATAAGTTTTACGTTGTATCGAACACAAATTGCATTAAAGTCATCAATTTTTGCTATAGACGGTACCAATACAATAAAGATCCAAACTAAACTGGCAGATTACTATTGAACGCTCAAAAATGGAGTAATATCAATTCATATACATAGCAAATTTTTTAATTGAAATATAATGAATATTTTTAAAACTCGCACGTTTACGAAAAAGTCTAAATGGTGGAAAATGTTTTTAAATATGTTTGAAATAAACACAAATGTCTATAACTATTAACCACCCTTTCTTTTATAAATTGAAAAAGATGGAATTTTATTTACCAACGTTATTTCTGGGAACGAATTTTGTAAATGTGAAAGTTTTGGGCATAATTTTATGAAATATTCCACAATTTTAAAAGTTTGCTAAAACAGAACAATAGTTTTTATATATGTTATATTATTTTAAAACAGATTTATGAAATGTTTTTGTAAAATGTGTTTTCCGCATGTAGAATTCATAATCACTTATTTAAAATTGTTTGACAAGTAAATATCGTCAAATTATGTAAATAATATAATATGAATCATGAATAACATAGCAAACACACCCAATGAAAGTTGCTTTAAGAAGAAATGTTCGTTTCAGAAATATTTATTTCTATTAATATAATAACGACATTATACGAGAATAAATATAAAACATTAACATTTAAAATTGTAGTGACAAAAATTCTAATTTCATGTTTGAATTTAACTTACGAGTTTGCATAAGAAAATGCAGAAATAATACACATGACGAAAGCATGTTATACTGGTATAATTAATGAAATAACAATCGTGATGAAACTTTTAATATGCTCAAATATGTACCTAAGTGCGCTAGGTGAGTAATCTGAAAAATGACATTTTTGGTCGATTTATACAATAGAATGAAACAATGAGATCTTCATGGGCAACACCATTGTTTTTACGACCCATTTACCAGGTTACTGTGTCTGCGCTAACATGAATGAATAGCCTAGGATGTCCCATTGAGGGCGAAATCCCCTTAAAATAGGAGGAAACTATTTAAGTATCTCACGCGGTGAGCCATTACGCTCCGGGGCTTAGAAGTTCAGAGTTTCCTGCCCTAAATAGACAAGATGTTCGGAATCGAACAAGATAAAAAGTCTGCACCAATAGAAGGATAATTAAGATAGGAAGTTACACAATATCTCATTAGTTTTCTCAATACCGCCACGTGTCCAAGGTCGTTATGGCGCGGACTCTTGAGCGGGAGGCCTGGAATTCAATTCCCACCAGGACCATCCTATCTAAATGAGATTTTTTACATGTTTTCCTTAGTACTCATAAATGGCTGGGGAGGTACCCTAAACTTAGTCCTGGAACGCCCCCTTCTTTTTAAAAACATAACCCTTTCCCAGTTTATCATTTCATCTCACGTAACAGCAATGTCCACCGCCTATGATGCCTCAGTAGTTAAAACGAACGTTAAACACTATTAAAATACTTTTCGCTTCAGTCAAATAGGGAAGTTGATGATTTCTGTAATAACTCACCTTTTATTTCCTCTTCCAATATCTCCTATCTGCATGCAATGTTATCTCTATTTTAATAGAGGCAATTTCGGATTATCTGTAAGTGTAAAAAAATCAAATTCAAACTGTTTATACTCCGTGCACTGCAGGCAACCCTTCGTGTAAAGAGAGTATAAAAATAGTCGGTGGCCAACGTGCCTTCTCGCTTGATACGCATGCACGAGTACTGCAACAAGTACATTCAAGGCGTTTAAAACATCCTGGAACTGGCTACAACGTGAACTCGCAGTCGGAAGAAAGAGGGGTGTGTACAGGTAAATAATTCACATTATCTCCTCCCTGCTTTTGTTTAAGTAATGAATGAAGTAACAGGAAAAGGGAATAAGCTAAACACTAATGCCAATGTATAGTTCGCTTATAAATGCCATTTATACATGGTGATTAAATTTATTCGGACTTTACCACAAGGAATTTTAAATTAATGACGTTACCATTGTAGAGTGAGTTTTTATCAGCATAGTTAGTTGATGTAGCTTGGGAATTGACTGTGGAGGGTGAAAGTGGGCCTCAGAGAAGGAAAGAGAGAGTCGTAGTTATAAGTCAGCTTGTTTACAAAATACGGTGTTGTTCATAACCACTCGTTGCGCTGCAGACTGTCATACTCTAAGGGCCGCTACCCTTCAAGGGAAGATGCACTGACTAGTAATTACGTCATCCTTTCTGACTTCGCGGGAAAATCCGAATAAATTTGATCATTCTGTATTTTATACAGATCAGCAACGCATATTTAATATTTTGCGCACAACGCTAATAACTTACATAAAATAATAAATAATTACATACATTTGTTAAATGAGAAGGAAATATTTACAAAATAAAGGTCTTTGTTATACATCCCATTTAAACATTTTATAAATACTTTCATGTAGTAGCTATTATAATAAGTTACATGAAGTAAAAAAATGAAATGTTTGATAAAAGGGCTATAGTGATAGATAAATAAAGTAAATAAACGTTAGTTTCATTAATCATTAAGGGAATAAATCTAAAATAAAACTGTATACAACAAAACAAGTGAACCCAAAACCATCTTTTACCCTAATTGCTTTATTACTATTTACCTACTGCTTACTTGTTTTTCTTTATATTATAAGAGCTAACATATATTCCTGGGGTTTCGGGTTTGTTTTGCGGATATGTCACGGGGATTTTACCTTCAATAGGATGTTTCCTATGGCGACCATAGTTTGGTTGTGCCCCTAGGTTTAAGGACCCCCTGGTGTACCACATCACCTTCATTATTTCCATCAGAACAACGTAGCGGCACCCTATGCAACCTCAGAAGTCTGCTACAATACCATCATGCCAAGTTGGTGAGAACAGTGGGCTGGCATTGAATGTAAAAAAATTAATATATCTAAGTTTTTGAAAACAAGTTTTCTTTTAATTTGCTCATGCTTTTCAAGCAACGAGTAACCTATTCGCAATATTTAGAGAGAAGCAGCAGAATTTCAACTCCCATTCTACTTTTTTCATTATGCCATACCCATTATCTCATCCATTTATTTTATCTTGTTTTGCTTTCTTTCATTTAGATACGTTTTTGCTAAAAGTATATATTATTAAATATTATATTAACAAACATTAATATTAATTAATTTTAACATTAATTTTAGTTAAATATTATTTAATCAATATGTTTGTGTGAAGTTAATTATAACATATTTAAGCGCACAATCCGTTAATTTATTCATTTACGTTTTATATGATATTACTGGTATCAAAGTTATATTCATAAAATCGACAATTGTTCCAAAAGCTGAATGTAAGTACAAGGCAGGAAGTGGAGCAGATCAGAGCTAAGTAAAAACATTACTGCAAGGCAATGTTGCCCCTGTAGAATGCAACTACTGCTTAAGTACCTTGCTATGACAACTTCAGCCCAGTCTCTCGCGAGTAAGATTAGCGATGATGGAATAAGCACAAGTGTCGATGCTGGTCGATTTCTCTTCCGATGCACTCTGGGTGTAGGAAGTCACCGAAAAATACTTAGCTTAAAGTTTCCGTGTTTTTGTACGGGGAGAACATCGTAGTCTGCTATTGGACATTCTTCAGGAGGAAGATCGCTCAATGCTGTAAAGTATATCTATCCCTAGACGCTTGGATTTCTGTTAAATTGATTGATTGATGGATTTATTTAAGGACGCTCTTTAACAGCTCAGGTCATCAGCGTCCCATTCAACTCAGGGCGTGAAACGGCCGACAAATTTTGCTCAGAGGCCTCTCTTTCAGGCTTGAGGTTCTTTTTCGTGCCGCAAATGTACGACACGGGACCCACGGCTTTACTTCCCTTCCGAAGGAAGCCATACTTAGGATTTTTACGCCCGAAAAAAATCCATCGGTCCTGGTTTTCTGTTAAATGAAACCACAGTTGCTAGATGACTTCACTCGTTATCGTGACGGGGTGTAAGAGTCGCCAAAATCGACATACCTCACACTGTGGAACGTGCAATGTATGGGGCGGTATTCATGTAAGACCTGGAAGATAGTCCCCTAAGAACAAGTTGAAACCTGCTCTATCACGACGATGGAGAACCTCCCCGCTGGTCTTGCAGTTAGGAAACAGCTTGGCCGGTATGATTTCCGGGTTAAAATCGGGTGCAATTTTTTTCCCATAGAGACACCTGAAAGATCTGGTTTGCCTGGAGTCTGTCGACATGGGGTCATAGCTCTGATGAGCGAGGAACTGCTACATAATGTTCCGGATAGTATCGCCCTCAAAGCAACATTCTGCATTCAAATGTGGGAGGCGCCTTTAGACATCTGTTTTATAAGCCTAACTACTTAAATTGCATAATAAAGCACCCATGCCTTATTTGACCCTACTTCTCCCAATGCCAACGTAATTATTACGCATATCTAATATGCTCTCTATCCTAATTTTATTTCCTAGCACATTCCCTTTCACGTGCTATCGCTTTTACTCTGTAGATTTCGACCATCCTGTGTTCATTCTCTCTCTATACCTATTTGGTTTACTATATAATGTACATACTTTACACTAACATTATTCACAGTTTGTAGTCCTTAGTGCTTGTTAAATGCGCATGTCTTGTTTGGTATTGGTTATTCAATAATATGCCTAAAATCCTCCTCGTCTTCGACGGTGTTCCTGAGCTTGAAGGCGAAGGACCATGTTTGAAATTCATAAAGGAGCAGTGGAATAACAGAAGTCTCAACGTTTTCAATTTCAGTTTTAGGTTAAGTGCTTTGTGAAGCAAAATCAATTTGAGAGACCAAAAAGTCTTTCAAGAACAACCGTCCTTTGCTTTTAGATCTTATGGTTTAAGGAAACTAGCGACGCTAAGTATATGCATTCTAGGTCTTGCCGCTTATTGGCGTCACTGGCCCGTTTCACATTTGTGTCTTTGATCTGTTGAACAAAGGCCTACAGATTTAAGGATCCACATATTTGTTAAAGTATGGACTGGCGTTCTCTGGGCCATTTGCCAAACAGTACAATGTCATGAGGTTAATCATCCGTTTATGTTAAATCCAAAGTTTTTGCTCCATTCAAGTTTCCGGAATATACTCGTGAATACTTTGAGAGAAATGCATACAAACAGGAAACTATACTCCACAGTCGAAGTAAAGGGTTTTAGATTTTTGCCAGGCACGAACTCTAATATGCAGTTAATAAGATTCATTATTGAGCGTAAAATAACTCTTTTATAAAGATAAATTAAATAAAGTACAGTACGTGTATGTAATTGCATTTACTTTTTATGTTTGCCTCCAAACAGTAACAAAATAACAATCATATGCTTTTAGGTTTAAGGAAGTACATACATTGATTAACCACAAAGTATACATTATCCTTCTGTGAAACCAGGAACACGTTCGAAGACATATATATTCATGATTTTTTCATATTTGTTCTTTAAAGGCATGTTTATGAACCTGAAACAGTTTTATGATTTTTACTATGTGAATGTCATCACCAGTAATAGTTTTATATGTATTTATATTCTATGAAACAGAGTACCTCTCCTTTTCATTTGATTTGGAGAGGAGTTTAATGTTATAAAATTTTATGATTTAAGCTTAGGGAATTTACTCTATTCACTTATTTACTTATATTTGTACAAAAGCCGTTAAAATGAATGTTGGAGCTGTTTCTTTTTTGGAAGAACTTTTGGTTTATTTTTTATGGGAATTCGGGGCTACTTTTCAAAAGTCTGTATACACAGGACGCCTTTTTCACTTGAAGCTGAAGAACACAGCAACACCCCCCTCTCTCTTATGGTGCAGACGTGACCCAAGATCATCGTCCCTCCTTTACTAGTTCCCTCACGTACGGACACAATGACTTTCTTCATTATGAAGTTAGATCTTAATGGCCGTCTTTTGACCGGCGAAGCCAAGCCTTATGTGGCTGAAGCGACTTTTTCACATTTACAACATGGACAGTAGCAGGGGTATCGTGAATCACTACTGACAATACACGCATGTGAAGATCACAGTTTGGAATTTATTTCTGCAGTTTTCGCTGATTAATATTTTCGTGTTCATATTATGAAAATACAACTCATTCTCAATGACATAAATCGATAGTGCTGAGCTTCATTTTAGATTTTCAACTGCGAAACGACAAACGATGTACTCATAAAATAAACGGAGAGGTTTCCTGCACAAGTAATGACCACTAGCGCGGTCGTACTATAAGCGGCAAACGGTACGTTGCGTGCAGTTCAGCGGAGACAATACACTTGAAAATAAAATCAATATATCATTACATGAAATCACTTATATTACAATTATTAAAACACAAAATTACAAGAAAGTAACTTTTGTGACGAGAGACAATAATGAATTTTGTAGCAGAAATTTCCTCCCATTTATCTAAAAAAAAAAGTTTCCCGTTTTTCTAAATGCATTACTTTATTGGATAACCTGACAATTTTTATATTTATTAACAGGAAATATTTGTTAAAATCGTGTCTGAACTTGAAGATCTGACTGTTACATCAAGAACTTGTTATAAACAATTTGATGAACTACATAAATTTAACAATCCTTAAGAGTTCGTGTTAGCTAATATTTTTGAACAACTTTATATTTGCATTTAAATAGGTACTTGAGGGATTCCTCATTTTCTTTGAAACAACCCTTTATTTAGAGATCTAACTAAGAGAGAAACTGCCTTGCAAGCCTGACTTTTTTGAAGCTATACACTTTTCGACCAAGAAGATCACGATACATAATGCTTTTGTTTTAAAAATATTAATTGAAACAAGAGCGTATATTTGCCAACATCTATAAAATTTAGAACTTATAGACATTGTACATTCCTCAGAGATTGAGACACTAGCAAAATGTGTAGCATGTCTTCAAGCCTTTTTAATATTTACATAAATGATAAAAACTATGGAATAATGAACTTTATATAAGCAAAAATGTATATAATAATTTGAAGCAATTTAAATTATATAGCATACTAAAATATATACTCATTAATTTCAAGAATAGGCAAGCATTAATATTTTAAAAAATAAAAAAGCAAAAACAATTTTTTTCCTTTAGAAACAAATTGTATATCAGAAAAATGTTACTAACGATAAAATTTCGAGTAAGCTCTTAATTTTAAGTATGTACGCTGGAGTATGATGTAATAGTATGACCTATATCTGCCGTTTCCTAAGTCAACGACACTTAAATTACTACAAAAACAAATGAAATGAAACTTCTACGGAAAGTGAAAGGATGTCCTAGAAGAGACAAAGTAAGAAATAAAAGACATGCGAGAAGAGCTTAAAGTTTGTGCTCTGAATGGTATAAAAACAAAAAATAAAAAGGAATGGAAATTTCGTGCAGAAAGGATGGGCGAAACAAGACTTCCGAAGAGCATTTTAACTACTAGCACAAAAAAATAAAAAAGAAGAGGAAACATGAGACATTCGTGTAAAAGATGAAATAAAACTACCGTGAAGAACGAACAGGTAACAATGCCTACGCTCTCAACTTGAGAGAGAAGAAGAAGAAAACACAAAAGCTGTAGAAATGTATTCAGAAATAAATGCATACACATGTAAGTAAGGCATTTCTGTTCTATCACTTTATACAGAATGAGTCACTTAACATAATCGTCATGAGTAGTTTTCGTTAGGTGGAAGGGCGGAGAACAGTTCATACATTTAGCAAATACAGGGTTGTAGGAAAAATGAGAAATGGTATTTTAGCACAAAAAGTAGACTTCATAAATGGTGAAGATAAAATTACAATAATCATGGCATTTTCCCACTTTTTAAATGCAGAAAGTTTACCAAATTTAGCAAACAAGCTCTATAGGCTCAAAATATTTATGACCTTGTAATGGTTACGGTGCTGTATGAAACGGAATTACTATTATATCCGTATTAAGATAAGCTTGGCATTATAGTATCATGCATCCCTTTAAGTTTTATAAGTAAGTCACCTTTGCATACAGATAAAAACACAGGATAAATTTGATAAAATGAGAAAAGTTATTGAGGAATATTGAAAGTCGGGTATGGAAGTAAATATAAAACATTAAAACAAATATAGGAATTCAAAGTTTGCAATTTGTACAAATACAATACATACATTTTATCTTCCATGTTTGCATATGGAACCTGCGTCGGTAGTAACTAGTTGTACCCACTGCCATTCAAGGACGCGAAACGTCGCTGATTGGACGGTTGTCTGTTTTTGTGTACGTATTGCACTAAGTTTCAAAGCATAAGTTTATTAGTTTATGGGACAGGGTCTATAAATCCAATTTGTGAACATTTATAAACTACAAAAGAACACACGAGAAGAAATAGCTAACATTTCATAAGCTGACCTTCAACGCGTTAATCCAAATGTGTTTGGTGCTTGCAGCGAGCTGGGAACAATTTTATCACGATCTTAGATAGAGGTAAGTATGTTTTCTGAACTTTTCTGGTCGCGCTGCTGAGTGAGGTTGCAGCTGCTTTGTGTACTGCCACTTGGACCCTACTTCTGCGAGCGTGGAAAGATAAAATGAATGCATTATATTTGAGACGTAGAAAAAATCAAAATAAGTTACAAATAAAGTATATTGGTCGGACGAGAATTTAATAAAATAAAAGAGTATACGAAACAATAGTTCAGTGTGTTTCTATATGTTTGTGAGTCACGGGATTTGGCCAAGACAAAGAAAAATAACAGGAGGTGGAATTTTGGTTCAGCAATTACTCAATTATGGATTAAAATTAGATAAAAGGAAGGTGTTAGATATGGAAAGTGCAATTGATGAAACTGAACCAGAAGGGTTAAAACAGACTGATATACAGGTGAAAAAAAATTGTAAAATTTCAATTATGAAGAAACAGAGTAAAGGAAGACATAATGAATTTAGCTCACAAAGCAAGAAGCAGTGCAGTTGTTTTGACCCAACATTTTGAAGATCATTGGAAAGGATGCTTAGGACCCGTAAATTGGACACTCCGGATTTCTGATTTGACACAAGTTGATTTGTTCTGTATGAAAACCAAAACGACGTAGTCTACAGATATTTATGCCTTGGGTAGGATTGATTTATTTATGGACGCTCTTTAACATCTCAGGTCATCAGCGTCCCATTCAACTCAGGGCGTGAAACGGCCGACTAATTTTGCTTAGAGGCCTCTCTTTCAGGTTTGAGGTTCTTTATCGTGCCGTAAATGCTTCAAAAGGAAGCCATACTTAGGATTTTACACCCTGAAAAAAATCCATCGGTCCTGGCCGGGTTCGAACCCGCGATCTTGGGTTTAGGAGGCAAGTATGGTAACCACTACACCACCAGGACCGACCCCTTGGGTGTGGTCGGTATAGAATGATATTATAGCATATTACATCACGAAAGAGATTCTTGTGTCAAACATGCTCATCATTGAGAACAAAGTTTGTGATTTCTACATTAAAGCAATTGATTTTATTTCATCACTCACGCAATTCCATAATTATACCCAAGGGTATGTAAATATGTTAATTTCAATGCAACAGTAATAAAATGGTAGACTTTCCATCCTGCAGCTGAAGTTATAACACCTATTTATAACTGCTTTATTGCTAATATTTCACGCATCATGCATTGCGAGTCCCACTGGCATTTTAACTTGCTCAAACAGCCCATCAATGGCAGCATTTATATAGGAGATGGTTGAGGCAGTAAAGTAATTAACTACCCCGGTATATACAGAAAGGAGGGGCATCTCAATGCCGTAATTTCATGCTATTAGTGGAATAATCGTTTGTAATAACATTTCGGTCGTTAACGTGTTGTATGGACGAAAAAGTCATTTCTGCATTATCTTTCATGTGTTGTAGTGCCTCGAATCCATATATCCCAATGATGATAAAGAATAGACACACAGAAAAAACAAACAAACTATGACCTTTACTATTTTTTCATAATTCTAATCGTTTTGATGTAAATTCACTTAAAAACTTTTATGTAA
Organism: Metallyticus violacea; assembly: GCA_030762175.1. Classification (NCBI taxonomy): domain Eukaryota; kingdom Metazoa; phylum Arthropoda; class Insecta; order Mantodea; family Metallyticidae; genus Metallyticus; species Metallyticus violacea. Next base: position 32,549,137 of record CM060846.1, read on the forward strand.
ATTCAGATATGGAATCACCGAGCCGAATGTTGTCATGATGTTGGTATTAACAAATATTAAAAATGTGAGCAACGTTAGTTATGCACTTGTTTTCATAGTACAGTTATATAAAGAAATGCATACTAAAGTTCAGAGCCCTCGTTTGGACGCATGGCCGGCTTAACGGGGTTTGCATGGCAGGGGGAAGCACATTGTTTGCCGGAGGTGTCGTATATTCATAGCCCCTTAAATCCAAGCTCATAGATTTCTACAGCGCACTAAACACCAATTTTTTTTTGTCAAATAATGACACTTCGTATGCAGTAACTATTGTTTTGTGTCGCTGCATGACCATTTATACAAAACCAATTATTTGTTCTATTAAATATCTTTTGTATTTTGTTAATAAAACCATGCTTTGTCCGTAAAAAAAATAATACGTGGGTCAAGAAAGCGAACATTAAAACATTATCCAACACCCAATTGCAGAAATTAACTCCACTCACATTATCGCGTGGTGTAATTCCTGAACTACAGCTTTCTTATAGGATTTTAATTTTAAAAGTTTAGTGACATTCCAAGTCGAGGTTTGCGAAATTCCTGATTCCTGTGTAAGCTTTCTCAGAAATTTCTTTGGACTTCGTTCTAACTTTTCTCCAATGTTATTGAGTTTTTTCCTTTGGTTTTACTTTCTATTTGTTATCAAGAACACATCCCGTTCCCCTGAATCTGTTCACAAGATTACGAACCTCTACTCTGTGAGGCGCACGAACAGCAGGGAATCTGTCTATAAATCACTGTCTCGCTTCTGTACATGAGTTTGTTGTCACATAGGAATTATAAATGAAGATTCTGTGTGCTAAGTATACCGACATTTTGAAATTATAACAGCAAAAACATGCTATAACACTGAAACACATGGTATCACAACGTTCAACTTCTGTACAGCACAAAGATTTCGTGTCAGCACACGGAGAGGCGGGATAGTGGAGGGGGAACAGTACTAATTAGAGATAGTGCATTGCAGTGCAGGACAGGCAAATGCCTGTTGTCAGCCCTGCGTCCAAATGAAGGTTCTGTACTTGCAAGTGGAGCATTTTAAATTTATAAGTTAACAGTGGCAAAACTCACCAATTCCGACATACTATTCTTTTATGGAGCTCGAAAGCAGCAGCTGGTTTGTACCCGAAAAAACCTCCACCAAATCGTCGAACTTTTGTCACTCGAATACGATAGTCCTCAGCGGGAAAGAAGGCAGACAAGGGACACATCGGACAAATAATGCAAAGCGTGTGTACGTGTGTAGCATTTTGAAAATTTAAGATAACATTACGTTCTTGTACCTCTTTTGTTTGTGTGATTCCATCCATAATACTGTTAGTTGCTCAGTATTTCTTTTTTTGTAAAATCTTTATATAATAAAGTTGCCAAGTTTCTCACTAGTGATGTTAATATCAACAAATTACGAGCATAATATTGCTATTAACTGATGATTTGTAAAGAGAAACAAATCCTAATATTGTATTCACATGGATGTTTGATGCAATGCAAGTAGGGTAAACTCTCGTTGACGCACTTAATACGACGATACTTCCTTCCTTTTCCACCAAGTACCAGGACAGAAAAAGTTTATATTCTAAACTGCGGATACCGGCCTTGGTAAAATGTGTTCTCATAGTGATCATTTCCGACTTTATTTACGTCACAGAATTGCCGCCATGAAATAATAATTCTATATCTATGTGTGCTATTGTTTTGTAAAACGGAAATCATCAAGACATTTTAAAATGTAAACGTACAATTGCAAGCCCATTCTGCAGTGGACGGAAGTTGGCATATCCAGTTGTTATTCAGAAGAAGCAGTAGAACTTTAACATTTGCGCTTAGCCATTGTATACTGACAAGGGGTTGAACATTTGAGTGACAAATGATAGTTTGCGTGACGTCCATAACCCCCTCTGAGAACTAGTGTCTACCAACCTTTACCCTTTACATGTTTCATCCACTTGTTTTTAAGTTCCTTTGTAATTTCTCCCAAGTGAAACTTCACTTTCTATCAATAATGTTTCATTTTCTTTTCTTCATTCCAATTAAGGCCACTGCAGACAAATTCGCCGACGTAATCGCGATTTGTTTATTTAGCATTATTTAGGAAATATTTGAGACTCCTCATTAACAACGTTAAATTTAATTTTGGGGAAAATAAAACACAATTTTGTACAAAACAATAGAGTTGATCATCAGGGAATTGTATGTTTAAACTCTTTAATTTTGGATGAGACAACAAATGCAATAAAGATGCATAAGTTAAAAAACAACTTTGCATGAGCAGGGCATGTTAGGTTTTTAATCAATCCTTTGTGGGTTTCTAGTTAAGCGTCGTAACAAACAGAGAGGAAAATAAAGACATATTTCGGTTAACTTCAGGTCCCATTCCTTCCTTCAAAGTATGTACCTACAGCAGAGGCTTATATCAGCAAATATCTTTTGCAAACAAATTTCTCCTACAAGAAGTGTACTTAGTCATTAGACTTTTGTTGTGCTTAGCACCCTCAACCTGTGCATATGAAATAAGGTGATTTTAATTACGGGCCGGCAGAGCGTGGTTGAAGCCAGTCATCAAGGCCGTGCAATGCATGTGCACGTAACTGCTTGTAACTAGTTTGTCAGCGAACGATGTTCTTTGTTACTGGCTGTAAGCCATTACATAAATACATTCTTGATGAATGGGCTTATACGTACGATACATATTTGAAAACGGATACATGAAGAGAAATGGTAAGGCGATTTGCAGGAAAATATCCTGGCAATCGTGTTGCAGGCAGAAAGATGGTTTGACAACTGAATAAAAATGTTACGGGAGAAAGGATCTCTCAATGACAAGGAACATGTTCCAAACTGCCGCACCGTGTACTTATGGAAGAAAAGTTAAATGAAGTACAGAAATTCCTTACGCAGATGCCGGCAATGTATTGCCGCTGAGGGACATCAATTTCAATATCTCTTGTAACACAGGTTAATGCTTGTGATTATTAATTTTAAATACAGTATAATTTTAAGTGTTCATTATAATATAAATACTAAGGTAAAAATACTAAATTTACCCCGGCAACTCTATCTTCCCTTTCCCGGTTGCAGCGGCCGCACATCCCGAGTAAGCACCTTGCTCAGGCGGCCGAAAACTCAAATAACCTCAATGTATATAGCCGGTATGTGCGGCTGTATTTACATGAGTTTGGATTCATACCTTGAGGCTTTCCCATGCTTTTTTTTTAATAATTTACCAAGTTTTATACTTTTTTCGAAATAAAGTGTAAGAATCGTTGCAACAATATTAAAATAAAGAAACAAACATACGTGGTGGTAAACATAAGTGACGAATCAGATTGTAGGTCAGTGCGAGATTTTTACCGCTCATTTATTCCTGCAATTAATGAATGCATTTGCTTCTACAAAAGCGAATTGGTGTTAAAACTAGTTCTGTAATACTATTCATTCTGGAATTTTGTAAAAATAAATAAATAAATAAAACTCTTGAAGAAACCCTTTCCATGGCACAAATGCTGTTGCGGTAAGAACTTCAGGAAATGATACAAAATATGTAACAATGCAAATGTGTTTGAGCTTTTCCACAATGTTTCATGTTCTCGAGGGAACAGGTAAAACTGTTTACTTAAGTGAACATGCTTTTGAACTTAGGGGAAGTTCGCAGAGCAATTCTTGACGACTTTGTCTCACAAACAACGGCAGAAGGAACAGGAGAACTGAATAGCATCTGCAGTTATACGAGGTGTCAAAATTCATAACTGAAGAAACTGGTGGATACAAATCGAAAAGTGTCATTCAATAGGTGTGACTTTACGTACCCCATTTTGGGGGGAGAGAAGAGTTACAACATAAACTAGCACTTCTGTACATTTAAAATAAAATCTTCTCTTTGTCGTCCTTCAAGTATTATAGAATTTAAAATAACGCCTGCTCAAGAAATCCAGGCAATAGTGCACATTTTACTTCTTAGAAAGAAAGGTTAATAATACGCGAGAAAAAAGGCCAAGCACATATTCGTTTAGAAAATAAATCTCGATTACCATCTTTTATTAACTTAGTTTTGAAGTTGAATTTCAAATAATTTCTCATTACTATTGAATAAGGCTATACACCGGAGCCCAGGACTGGCAAATTCAGTTCTGATAAAGAGATCGGCAGTTTTGGTGCCAAATTATGCGCTCGTTAGGAGTAAAATCAGAACATACAAATATTAACAGCCAGTTAGACGAAACACATTACTTATGTAAATTTTGTTATATTTATTTTGCAAAAAGATTTTTTTTTTCACTGTGCAAAGAAAATTAGTACATTGCAATAATACTGGCATGCTTCCTTACTTTTTTACTAAAACACGTGTTTAATTTTGTTGTTGTAAGTTAGAAGTAATTTTTACATTTCTACTCTTGCAATACTTTTATGATGAATCCAAATTTGTTACCAGCTTGATGAAAACTTGGTAAAGTCCACATAACAGTCAAAGAAGTTTATTGAAAAATATCCATGTATTGGACCACCCTCAGGCAACGCATCTGATAGCTGATCAAAAAGTTTAAGCAAACAGGCTGAGTGCGAAACTTACCTCATGACTATTTCAGACAGTGACTGAAGCATTAGCTCTCAGTTCTCAAGCTAATAAAAAAGGAAAGGATATCAGTTGAATTTGCGATCTAAGGATTCCTTTTCCTCTTCCGGTCTCGGCCAAAGGTACATGAGCATAATCGTAACACGATACATTTCTTGAACATTCACTGACTTTTTTAAAAAATTACCCTTTGTTGTTTAATGGTCTTTAACAGTTGTAGAAGGTACAGGAAACATAGCACTATGTCGTACCATTATGTTCACCCCACAGACCAATGAACTTTAACGGTTTTACATTTTTGGTCCAATCTCAATATACGTTTTTAATACAGGGTTTCAGTAAAGTTATGGTGGAATTTAGAAAAAGGAAACAATAGATACATGACATAAGCACCAAACGAAAGAAACCCCATTGTAAAATGAACCATATAATCAACAAAAATCCAATGCAATTTAATATAAGCTTATATTAAACCTCATTTACTATAAGGTAAATTTTTAAATGTTTTTCTTTATTTTGGTGCTAGTTTAATGTCTTCACTATTGCTACTTTCAAAAGTACAGTATTTAAAAACTGCACCTTCCAGTTGAGGATCTCCCGGAACCCATACAACCCGCTAAAGTAATGACACAGCATTCGAGAAGTGCTTATGCTCCCAGTGAAAGAAAGAAAGATATTGGTGTGCCAAGTATTTGGAGAGAGAACAAACCAACTTTACACAGTAAGTACATAAACACGGAGCTTCGTCAAGGGTACTTTCAATAGGATGGTGTTGCTCGTCATATATCAAGTTAGTTCATGGTGCTGATCCACAGGTTATTTGACGACTGAAGCCTCTCCAAGAACTTGTCCATTATCAAAATAGACTTCACCAGAATTTTTTCTGCATGATTATCTCAAGGAAAGAATTACAATTACATGATTTGAATGTGAAGTCAACGGAAATGACAACACAATTCTTCAATGAGCTTCCAAAAACGTTCAGCGTCAAGTGCTTCTAGGCGAAGTGAGTTAATTCATACGATTACTTGCGCCAAGATTGCGTTTCATCCTGTATAGATATGGAATTCATCTGGAAGAGTACAAACTTCGTTTACTGAGACAGTAGCTTCCGTTCAGCAAGTTCTTTGAATGCCTTCAGCGTCCTAATGGTAGCCACAGTAAAGACTTTCACTACAGCTGCCGAGTCTTTCAGAATGTATAAGAGCGGGTTATTCTTGGTACATGTGCAGGTGGGCATCAATAGAGCGTGTGGGCGGCATTTTCCATGCCACATTTGCGGATACCTCGCGTATTTTTAACAGCTGGATGCTAATATCCGGGAGTACGTCAAAGGCACAGATGGTGTTTTTAGCTCGGCTACTTTTGGGTTCTGTCAGTATGTTTGTAACTGCCATAGTGGGCATCTCGCGGCAGAGACAATAACACAGCTACTAGTTGAGTAAAATGAGTACTTACAAAACTTTAATTCATAAAATATGTCCATCATCCTGTATGTCTAAAAGTTGTATATTTTCGAAAATATTTTTCTTTTGGTTTGCCTCTCTTTATGATCCAGTTAATAGTTGGCCAGTATACTTGCACTCCATTTGCCTTGGTGCTATTTTCTATCCCAGAAATCGTTGATGAAAATACTTCAATACTGATCGCCGACGGGCCCGAGATTTCTTGAGAAAAGTAGGTAGGAGTCCAAGAAGTGAACATTTAAATCCCACAGATTTTCATGAATTCATAATAATATTTTGTTCAGAATAGTAGAATTCTATGAAAGAATATTATGCCCGCTACGGAAAACATATATTCTTCCATCTTTGTGTAGTAGCTGAAACAGAAAAGTTGATATTGTTGTTTAGACAAGCTTAAATCCTAAAAAAAGTAATTTATTTCTTCTTGAGCTAAAAAGCGAGGTTAGAAAATGTTGATAATGTGTAAGAAGTAACCAGTCTTTGAAGAAAATGCTCACACAGCGCGGAAATTATTTCCAGCGCAGTCTGATTCTGTTTGTTCTTTTCCGAAAAGTCACGCATTCTTAGCGAGTTTTGGAAGAATTTTGCGTGATATTCTATTTAATTATCACAAAATTCAAATTTCAAGGTAATATGCAGCATCATGCTAACCTGGAACGCCTTTTGATTATTGATAGTTGTCTTTAATTAACAGATTCTGTAAGTAATGGGAACTGACGAACTCTAAAAAAGACTACTAAAACACTATTACATTCTCTTAAAAAGAGAAAGTTTGGCAGTGCTGTACCATTTTGCTTTAAGTTTGATGGAGAAAGTATTACATCTTGACATAATATTAAGTCGCCTGCTAGCAACATTTTTGAAGCACTGGTTTTTCACCCAAAATATATCTGCTTGAATTAAGATGAAGTTACTGCCCACGCCCAAGTTCAGTTTTGAGGTAGTTTGTAGTCGATCCAGGAGTTTTTCTTCCGATTCAGAGACATTCCTGAGTCAGGAAGGTCTCTACATTGCTTTTTGTGTGGTGTTTGAATGAAGTTTTATTTAGAAATCACCTTCATACACTAATAGAATATTAACGTGCTATTGAAGCATATATTTTGCTCGTAAACCAAAATCTACATTTCGATAATTTTGTTTATCAGTTAGATGAGTGGCTCTGATATTGCGGTTTGTGGACCCCTGAGGGACTACAAAGCATTACAGTACTGTTAACAGTTTTAATTTTTGATTGTGTACAAACAATGAATCACGTGAAAACGAAAGCTGATACGAATTTACTATGTGTATTTTTTGGGATAAAGTAAACTAGAATCAGATTGAAGGCAATTAATATTTCCGTAGGGAGCTTGCAAATCGGTAAGCCAAAAATGTAGATCAGGCAGAATACTAATATATACCGTTTTAGTTTCTCCTTGAAACACACACGTATCTTTCAGCAGTGAAGTGCGTAGATTTTCTATATCAAAGAAAATCGTAAATGTATTGGTGAAAAAAACAAATATAGAAGCCGTTTGGAAAACGAAGAATCAGAACTCAGAATACAAATTTCTTCTATTAAGACCGATATATCAATGTTTGCAAGCGAAATGCAACAGCACTCCTCTCATGTATAAATTAAAATTAACGAGTAATATTATGATATCCTATTTTATTATTGCTAATTTAATGTTTACTGTTGTATAAGCACGCCTACAATAAGTTTAACATCGAAAATGTATACACGTAAAGTTTTATAAGCAGTAGTGAAAATTTAAAAAAAAATATAGGATGCTAATTTAGAAGTTCGAACTTTTGAGTTAAATCTTAGGAATTTCGCGATGGCTAAAGATCTTTAAAGGAGGTCCTAAATTCAAAGAATGTTTGGGTATAGCTGGCTTAATGTTTTGCATCTTTTAAATATATTTTATTAAAGTTAACAAAATTGTTTACTTTACACAGAAACTCGCAAGCATTTCTTATTTTTAACTCGTCAATTGTAAATTACGTGTTTCAAGATGTGGGACACCTTATGTAGACAAAAAAGATATAACAAAGCCAGATCCCTCTGAGATTAAAATATTACGTTAATAAAAATAATATGACGTGTTGCAACATTCTACATAGCTTCTCTATATTACGCAGTATTTATCACTTTTTACCACTCACCGTTGCACAGAGGCAGGCTTGTAATAACAAAAAGCAAACGAGAAAGTTTATAAAAACTACGTATGCTTAAAACACTGGCAACAAAACAGCAGGACTATAATATAAAACAAATGAGCAATAGATAAACAAGCGGACAGATGT